>JACCHY010000059.1:0-43311 GCA_018907195.1 Dolichoris vasculosae | reverse complement strand
TTGTTTTGATGTTTATAATTGTTGTTGCATTAAATAAGATCGTTTACAAAAATGTTTAATAATACACAATTTCAATGTATATCCGAACATTAATGAAATAAGATGAAATAAAGATTATTTCTAAAATAAAATTTTATAATAAATTTTATTATTATTTTGCAATAATTAAATATTAATATTTGAAACCAATTCTGAAAATGTGAATTTTTCTTTTCTAATGTCATGGTTTCATTTTACATATATAGAATAATAGACGAAGAATTATTTTGCTTATGAATTCGAATATTTCAATTACAATTTTTTGAGTGAAATCAAGCCTTTAAATATAGAAATGGTTGCCAAAAAAAATACAATAATATAAAGCTGTTGATCGAATCTCAGTACGCGAAAGCAATTGAATTTAGTAATTCGGCTGAATTCGTAGACGAATATAGTCATATTTACATTTATATGCCGAACTTACTTTTGGATTGTAATTAACTGAATTAATTACCTAATAATAAGTTAATTTCTTTCAATGTTACAATTATGATTATTATATAAATAACGTACTAAAACATAGAATATGTAGGGTTAAAATTCAACTAATTAATTCAATGCAAAAACAGAATTTGAGTAATTTAATTATAAACTGAAGAATTAGCTATATTGATTGTCATACGCATAGTTTTACAAAAGATAAAAATCTGCGATATGTCCCAAAACATTGTTACACGTGTGACGAAGTAAATTAAATATCAATTTAATTGCAACGATCTACGTGGACGTACACAAGTGTTTACCTTGACCCACTAACAATAACTAAATAATGTTTTATTCGATAATTAGAAAATTAGAATTTTATATTAGTTGACAAAATTTTGTTTGCTGCTCTCAATAATGACACAAATTTCCATCAAAATTAAAACGTGGATGCGTACGAGCTCATTTTTCTCGATTCCCGCTACGTTATTATCAATGTTAATTCTAAATTGATAAATATATATATAATTATAATTGACGATAATGGTTCTTATTATTTACATAATTTAAATAATGTATAACAGCTCATTTACTAAAAAAAATTTATTTTCGCGAAAATATCTGTTTATATTATTAGTAAACCGTTAAATATATCAAGTTTATATTTAAAATTTATTTATTTATATTTTATTTTTTATTACACAAGATATTTACTATTTCTAGAATAAATTTTTAGAAATTTCTAGATAAGTATAAGAATTTAATTTCAAATATACATATTTTTAAGATATATAAAAACCCAAGTCTGCCTTTTTTATAGAAATTAAATTTTCAAAAATAAAATCACAAATTAATATACTCTTTTAGACTACTGTATGTTACATTATAATACATCAACTAAACTTATGAAATCGGTGTCAGTTAATCTATATGTAAAATCAGTTGAAGCAATTGTAACCTAATACTTATAATAAAAACTTATGAAGCGAATAAATTTCTTCGACAACTTATTACCTCCAACAATTTCCTCTATTGATCAATTTTTAAAAGAATCTTCTTAATTTAATAACATTTATTATATTTCAAAATTACAATAATCCAATGAAGAATAATACGATACATTTTTAATTTGAAATAAATTTGTAAAACATTATGTAATTTGAAATTTCAACATACTATCTTAATATTAAGATTATTAAGTAATTATGAAATAAATCAATAACATCTTAATAGTCTATGTTATATTTATATTTTTAATTATTATGTGAACAAAATATCATAATAAAAAACTATATTGAAGCTTAAGAATTTTGTAAATTATAATATTATATATATAATGTTTTTTTAATAAATTACATTAATATAGTTATTATGGTTATTGTTATTGTTATTATTATTATTATTATTATTATTATTATTATTATTATTATTATTATTATTATTATTATTATTATTATATAAGGACGTGTGCCTTATATTAAAATAATAATAATAGTAATAATATTATCTACACAGATAGACACGTATATGTGCAGTGTCTGTATAGTCACTAATAAATGTTTGAGGAATATTCATTTATAATCTTGCCCAATTAATACTTACTTTCGCATCAAAAATTCTACAAGTATAATAATATAGAAGTTGATAATTTTATAAAATTATTTGTAGTACATTAAACGTATATATTTTCCATTCTATTTCAAATTTCTTAAAGATGAATATTTTTTAACATTATAAAAATGAATTTTAATATTACAAAAGAAAATTTAAAAATTGAAAATGAATAAATAATTCTGTTAATTCTGCTATTATGCCAGACAATAATATGTATTAGTGTCTCAATAGATATTACAAAATATATTTCATGATAAATAGTTTTTCTGATTCAATAAATATGTATTTATGAATGCATATATACATCTCGATAATTAATTAAAAAATATATACAGAAAATATATTTTAATAAAATATATTAATTATTTATCGATTCAATTTTTAAAATACATAGTGAGATAATAATCGATAAATTTGCAAGAGAATTATATTATTTGAATATATTATTTGAATTCAAATTTTTTGTATGTTTGTTATATTATTTGTAAAAAAGCGAAAAATTGAAATATTCTTATTGATTAAAATTTTTATCATGATCTACCATCAGCGGATCCTTCAGTTCTTGCGTCCATGGTCTACCTTTTTTTGTACCTCTCAAACGCCCGCCTCTTCTGCGTTTCCCTCTCCTTACCTCCTCCGTCTCCGCCCCGTCCTCTTTCTTTCCGCCTGCGCCCCCCTGCCTTTCCCTAACTCCTTCTTCTCTCCTTCCCCAACCCTCTCCCGTACCTCCTCCCTTCCTTCTCACTCACTCTTTCCTGCCTCCGCCCCACGTCTCTTCGCCTTCTTCCCTCCCGCCCCCGAGCTCCATTAACCCACGCAGCCTCACACCTTGCCGTTTGTTCCCCCCCCCCCCCCGCCCCCCTACCTTTCTCCTTTTCCGACAGCCGACCCCCCCCCTTCCTCCGCTTCCCACCGTGGTCTTCGCCCCCGTATGTGCCCTTTTTCTCTTCTTCCGTCGGCCATCTTCCCTTTTCCCTCGTCGGAATCCTCACTTTCGTTTTTTGCCCGCCCCTCTTCTTCCAGTCGCGTCGCCGTCCCCCCGCAACCTCACCCCTCGGCCTGCCCCCGTACATTCTCCTGCGCTCCGTACCTCTCTCACACACTCCGCCGCTGTCTTGCCCATTTGGCTTCCCTCTGTTCCCCCTTTGTTCTGCTTCACCCCCCGCCCCGTTCGTCGCCCTCTGCTCCGTCCGTTTCTTCGGACCGGCCCTATCTTAGCCCCCCCCTTTTTTTCCCATATCAACTCGCCTCCTTTCGTTTGCCTCCTCCGACTCCGCCCCCTTCCCTGCTTTCTTTGGAACCCTCTACTCTTCCTGCCCCTCTTCTTTCCTCGCGTTTTTTTTGTCTGCCCCTTCCTTTGCCTGGCCTTCCGGTCCTTTCCTCCTAACGCTACGCCCTGTTCTTTGTACTTTATTCTCTGCCCCCCCCTTGATCTACCCCTCCCTCCCATTTCCGCCCATCCCCACTTTCTTTTTTCTTGCGCTCTTTGCCCCCTTCCCCCCCTACCACCTGTATCTCCCTACCTCCCCCCCGTACCGTAGCTTTTCCCTCCTGCCCTCTCTCTCGTCCCCTTTCCCCCGTTTCTCTCCCTCTGTATCCCCTCCCCTTTTCCTACTTTTTCTTTTTCTCGTCCCTCTTTTTGCCTTTCTCTCCTGAGCCCCCCCCCCCCCCCCCCCCACCTGCTTCTTCGCGTGTCCCACTTTTGTCATTCCCCAATTTTACCGCACTCTTTGGCCTATGCTCGCTTTTCCCTCTCCTGTTTCGTTGTCCCCTTCCACGCTCTCACTTCCTGGGATCCGCCCTTTGTTGCGCCGCTCTCTCCTCCCCCTTTCCCTAGAGGGGCGGGGGGGGGGGGTTTCCCACGATTCCTTTTTCCTTTTATTACTCCTTCATTCCGGCTCAGCCCCCTCGTTCCCCCCTCCCCTTTGGCCTTCGTTCGTTCCTCGTTTTATTCTCTGCTCGACTCGCGCTTTTCGACTTATTCCCCACCCATTACCCTTTCATCATTCCCCTCCTCGACTCCTCCGGTCCCTCCTTTCCTCTCTGCTTTTTCCTCCGTCGCCCTTCGTCCTTTCGTTTTATTCTAGCCGCTCTCACCAACCCCTCCTCCTGCTTTTTTCCTCTCTCTCCATCTCCTACGCTCGTCCTTCACATCGTTTTTCCCCGGCCGCCCACCACCCCTTCTTTCTTTTTTCTAACATCACTCACTCACACCACCCAAACACCAACTCCCCACCCCTTTCCCGCGCTTTATTCGTCGCGCCAGATTACACGTTTTATCCCACAGTTTTTTGATCCTTTCCCTCAAAATGTTAATCAAGCTTTACGTCAATTCTGTAGGCCTGTCCTCATTCCTTCTTCCCGTCTCCCTCTTAACGTCTTCCCAATCTTTGCCTTCCCGTTGCAAGCCGCAACGCAAAGCAAATATAAACACAATATGATCTCGCACTCGTCCTCTTAGCCCCATCCTTTTCACCTCAACTCCCCTTTCTTACTCCCGTCTCGTCTACCTCCACTCTCATGCCTGCATTTTTTTAATTTTTTTATTGTTTTGCAGTTTTTCTACTTGTTGTTGCCTGGCAATCAAGCTGCGTTTACCCACATGTTTTACTACTACACCATTTTCCTGTCTATCCGAACATTAACGGCAAATACGCTCATTAACGCTTTATTTCTCACCTAACCTTTTCTACTCATTTTCTTACTTTTTTAAGCACTACTTACCTCTTCCTCTTTGCCCCCCTCTGCCCCTGTGAGCCTTTTTCCTTTTCTCCTGTCCTGGTATTTCGCGTTCCCATCATAAGCGCCTCCTCGCCCGCCGCCCTGCTTTTGTAACTTCGTCCTTCGCCTCTTTCACTATCAACCCTTTTTTTTGCGTGCCCCTCCGCACTTTCCCCTCTCCGCCCTGGTTGCCCCCCCCCCTCCCTCCTATCCCGCTTTTTTCTCGCCTCTTCTCCGTCCCTCCAGCCAGCCCTGCACTTTCGTCCTTCGGGGCGGCTGAATTCGTAGACGAATATAGTCATATTTACATTTATATGCCGAACTTACTTTTGGATTGTAATTAACTGAATTAATTACCTAATAATAAGTTAATTTCTTTCAATGTTACAATTATGATTATTATATAAATAACGTACTAAAACATAGAATATGTAGGGTTAAAATTCAACTAATTAATTCAATGCAAAAACAGAATTTGAGTAATTTAATTATAACTGAGAATTAGCTATATTGATTGTCATACGCATAGTTTTACAAAGATAAAAATCTGCGATATGTCCCAAAACATTGTTACACACGTGTGACGAAGTAAATTAAATATCAATTTAATTGCAACGATCTACGTGGACGTACACAAGTGTTTACCTTGACCCACTAACAATAACTAAATAATGTTTTATTCGATAATTAGAAAATTAGAATTTTATATTAGTTGACAAAATTTTGTTTGCTGCTCTCATAATGACACAAATTTCCATCAAATTAAAACGTGGATGCGTACGAGCTCATTTTTCTCTCGATTCCCGCTACGTTATTATCAATGTTAATTCTAAATTGATAAATATATATATAATTATAATTGACGATAATGGTTCTTATTATTTACATATTTAAATAATGTATAACAGCCTCATTACTAAAAAAAATTTATTTTCGCGAAAATATCTGTGTTATATTATTAGTAAAAACCGTTAAATATATCAAGTTTAATATTTAAAATTTATTTATTTATATTTTATTTTTATTACACAAGATATTTACTATTTCTAGAATAAATTTTTTAGAAATTTCTAGATAAGTATAAGAATTTAATTTCAAATATACATATTTTAAGATATATAAAAACCCAAGTCTTGCCTTTTTTATAGAAATTAAATTTTCAAAAATAAAATCACAAATTAATATACTCTTTTAGACTACTGTATGTTACATTATAATACATCAACTAAACTTATGAAATCGGTGTCAGTTAATCTATATGTAAAATCAGTTGAAGCAATTGTAACCTAATACTTATAATAAAAACTTATGAAGCGAATAAATTTCTTCGACAACTTATTACCTCCAACAATTTCCTCTATTGATCAATTTTTAAAAGAATCTTCTTAATTTAATAACATTTATTATATTTCAAAATTACAATAATCCAATGAAGAATAATACGATACATTTTTAATTTGAAATAAATTTGTAAAACATTATGTAATTTGAAATTTCAACATACTATCTTAATATTAAGATTATTAAGTAATTATGAAATAAATCAATAACATCTTAATAGTCTATGTTATATTTATATTTTTAATTATTATGTGAACAAAATATCATAATAAAAAACTATATTGAAGCTTAAGAATTTTGTAAATTATAATATTATATATATAATGTTTTTTTAATAAATTACATTAATATAGTTATTATGGTTATTGTTATTGTTATTATTATTATTATTATTATTATTATTATTATTATTATTATTATTATTATTATTATTATTATTATATAAGGACGTGTGCCTTATATTAAAATAATAATAATAGTAATAATACTATCTACACAGATAGACACGTATATGTGCAGTGTCTGTATAGTCACTAATAAATGTTTGAGGAATATTCATTTATAATCTTGCCCAATTAATACTTACTTTCGCATCAAAAATTCTACAAGTATAATAATATAGAAGTTGATAATTTTATAAAATTATTTGTAGTACATTAAACGTATATATTTTCCATTCTATTTCAAATTTCTTAAAGATGAATATTTTTTAACATTATAAAAATGAATTTTAATATTACAAAAGAAAATTTAAAAATTGAAAATGAATAAATAATTCTGTTAATTCTGCTATTATGCCAGACAATAATATGTATTAGTGTCTCAATAGATATTACAAAATATATTTCATGATAAATAGTTTTTCTGATTCAATAAATATGTATTTATGAATGCATATATACATCTCGATAATTAATTAAAAAATATATACAGAAAATATATTTTAATAAAATATATTAATTATTTATCGATTCAATTTTTAAAATACATAGTGAGATAATAATCGATAAATTTGCAAGAGAATTATATTATTTGAATATATTATTTGAATTCAAATTTTTTGTATGTTTGTTATATTATTTGTAAAAAAGCGAAAAATTGAAATATTCTTATTGATTAAAATTTTTATAAAGTATAAAATAAGAGATAATAATTTATTGAGTCATGGTATAATTTTTTTAATATAAAAAAAGAAACTCACTCTTATGAGTTTAAATAATACATTATAATAAATTAATGAAACGTAATATTTTATTTCAGAATGATAAAAAATGAATTTAAATAATCCTTATTATATAATTACAAAATAATATACCAGTACTAATACTATATCATTATAAATCATATTTATGAATCAGAACAAATTATATTCAGCATTATTACATACAGACAAAGAGATAAATTAAAAAAGAAGAATAAAAATTGAAGTTGTACAAAAGCAAAAATTAAATTTATCATTTTCGAAGAAGAAAAAACAAAATTCTAAGCTTCCAAGAAGTGGTCTTAGAAAAAGTGTGACTTTTATATTATTTAGTCTGACTATTAAATTTTACAATAGTAGGTCATAAATTTCGTTTTAGAAAGAAAATATTATTAAGTACGTATCAGTAAAAAAGAAAATAAAAACTATTAAATGCAACAGTTATTATCATGAGATAAAGTAATCTATACAAAATCGAAGCTGTATTAAAAATTTGATTAAATCTAGTTAAAATATTTTTATGATTCAAAAGAAAATTTAGTCACATATGCTAAGTACGTTTCTTTAGACGGATACATAATATTAAGAAAACACCATTTTTAAATTACTATAATACTTTGACTCATACTAATAAGAAAATTCCATTATTTATTTGACATATAATATTTAATAACCTATTATTTAATATATTTTTTTGTATGAAACTTCATTTGAATGTCTTAAGTAATTTATAATAAACGATAAGGACCTGTTATTTGTAAATTTTATATGAAACAAAATTGTATAAAATACTAATTTTACGCAATAAAATTATTTTTATTGAGATATTTGAAACCTTAAAAAATTAAAATATTTCTACAAGTAAGTAAGTGCTTTTCATAATGCAAAATATTCTATATTCAAATTTTCAAAAATTTATATCAATATTTTCAAATCAAATTTTAATATTTTATTTTATCGTTCATATTTTATTTATATAATGAAAAAATGATTATTCGAGTGTAAAATTTGTAATTAAAAAATTTAAATAACTATTTGGAATTGATAGCTTTTACTCTCATTGTTTCGTTGTAAAATTCCGATATCCTTATGGGTAAACTTTTTTGCGAATATCTATTAATAAACTTTACTTTTCTCATTATTAGGATAACAATAGTTAAAAAATAAAATTTTGAAATTAGTTATTTATCGTTTTATATGATCTAATATAGCTTTTCGATTATTACATTAACATTTTATTTCAACTATCGAATAATCTGTAAATAAATTAATATATGCTTTTTATAAGTAGAAATTCTTAATTTAGTTTTTTATGCAAATATAAATACTAATGATTTTTACTATATCGTAATTAATAGTTTTACAAGCAGACAAACAAAAATTCTTATTTTTTACTTAACTTTAAAGAGCTTTATTATTCGAAGCAAGATACACGTTATACAACAGTTTTGATAATTTCATAAAAATTTTATCAATATTTAAGTATTAATGTATGAATGTAAATTAATTAATTATTAAAGTATCAATATTAAAGTCTTAAAAAATATTTCATTACCGTTGAAATAATAAAATAAGAAGCAAATGATAAACAAAATATGATATATCATAGTCCGATTAGAAAATCATTTTAAATAAATGACATTTATTAATAAAGTATCGTATCAAATATCATGCATGAATTTTTTTAATTTTTTATTGTTTTGATGTTTATAATTGTTGTTGCATTAAATAAGATCGTTTACAAAAATGTTTAATAATACACAATTTCAATGTATATCCGAACATTAATGAAATAAGATGAAATAAAGATTATTTCTAAAATAAAATTTTATAATAAATTTTATTATTATTTTGCAATAATTAAATATTAATATTTGAAACCAATTCTGAAAATGTGAATTTTTCTTTTCTAATGTCATGGTTTCATTTTACATATATAGAATAATAGACGAAGAATTATTTTGCTTATGAATTCGAATATTTCAATTACAATTTTTTGAGTGAAATCAAGCCTTTAAATATAGAAATGGTTGCCAAAAAAAATACAATAATATAAAGCTGTTGATCGAATCTCAGTACGCGAAAGCAATTGAATTTAGTAATTCGGCTGAATTCGTAGACGAATATAGTCATATTTACATTTATATGCCGAACTTACTTTTGGATTGTAATTAACTGAATTAATTACCTAATAATAAGTTAATTTCTTTCAATGTTACAATTATGATTATTATATAAATAACGTACTAAAACATAGAATATGTAGGGTTAAAATTCAACTAATTAATTCAATGCAAAAACAGAATTTGAGTAATTTAATTATAAACTGAAGAATTAGCTATATTGATTGTCATACGCATAGTTTTACAAAAGATAAAAATCTGCGATATGTCCCAAAACATTGTTACACGTGTGACGAAGTAAATTAAATATCAATTTAATTGCAACGATCTACGTGGACGTACACAAGTGTTTACCTTGACCCACTAACAATAACTAAATAATGTTTTATTCGATAATTAGAAAATTAGAATTTTATATTAGTTGACAAAATTTTGTTTGCTGCTCTCAATAATGACACAAATTTCCATCAAAATTAAAACGTGGATGCGTACGAGCTCATTTTTCTCGATTCCCGCTACGTTATTATCAATGTTAATTCTAAATTGATAAATATATATATAATTATAATTGACGATAATGGTTCTTATTATTTACATAATTTAAATAATGTATAACAGCTCATTTACTAAAAAAAATTTATTTTCGCGAAAATATCTGTTTATATTATTAGTAAACCGTTAAATATATCAAGTTTATATTTAAAATTTATTTATTTATATTTTATTTTTTATTACACAAGATATTTACTATTTCTAGAATAAATTTTTAGAAATTTCTAGATAAGTATAAGAATTTAATTTCAAATATACATATTTTTAAGATATATAAAAACCCAAGTCTGCCTTTTTTATAGAAATTAAATTTTCAAAAATAAAATCACAAATTAATATACTCTTTTAGACTACTGTATGTTACATTATAATACATCAACTAAACTTATGAAATCGGTGTCAGTTAATCTATATGTAAAATCAGTTGAAGCAATTGTAACCTAATACTTATAATAAAAACTTATGAAGCGAATAAATTTCTTCGACAACTTATTACCTCCAACAATTTCCTCTATTGATCAATTTTTAAAAGAATCTTCTTAATTTAATAACATTTATTATATTTCAAAATTACAATAATCCAATGAAGAATAATACGATACATTTTTAATTTGAAATAAATTTGTAAAACATTATGTAATTTGAAATTTCAACATACTATCTTAATATTAAGATTATTAAGTAATTATGAAATAAATCAATAACATCTTAATAGTCTATGTTATATTTATATTTTTAATTATTATGTGAACAAAATATCATAATAAAAAACTATATTGAAGCTTAAGAATTTTGTAAATTATAATATTATATATATAATGTTTTTTTAATAAATTACATTAATATAGTTATTATGGTTATTGTTATTGTTATTATTATTATTATTATTATTATTATTATTATTATTATTATTATTATTATTATTATTATTATTATTATTATTATATAAGGACGTGTGCCTTATATTAAAATAATAATAATAGTAATAATACTATCTACACAGATAGACACGTATATGTGCAGTGTCTGTATAGTCACTAATAAATGTTTGAGGAATATTCATTTATAATCTTGCCCAATTAATACTTACTTTCGCATCAAAAATTCTACAAGTATAATAATATAGAAGTTGATAATTTTATAAAATTATTTGTAGTACATTAAACGTATATATTTTCCATTCTATTTCAAATTTCTTAAAGATGAATATTTTTTAACATTATAAAAATGAATTTTAATATTACAAAAGAAAATTTAAAAATTGAAAATGAATAAATAATTCTGTTAATTCTGCTATTATGCCAGACAATAATATGTATTAGTGTCTCAATAGATATTACAAAATATATTTCATGATAAATAGTTTTTCTGATTCAATAAATATGTATTTATGAATGCATATATACATCTCGATAATTAATTAAAAAATATATACAGAAAATATATTTTAATAAAATATATTAATTATTTATCGATTCAATTTTTAAAATACATAGTGAGATAATAATCGATAAATTTGCAAGAGAATTATATTATTTGAATATATTATTTGAATTCAAATTTTTTGTATGTTTGTTATATTATTTGTAAAAAAGCGAAAAATTGAAATATTCTTATTGATTAAAATTTTTATAAAGTATAAAATAAGAGATAATAATTTATTGAGTCATGGTATAATTTTTTTAATATAAAAAAAGAAACTCACTCTTATGAGTTTAAATAATACATTATAATAAATTAATGAAACGTAATATTTTATTTCAGAATGATAAAAAATGAATTTAAATAATCCTTATTATATAATTACAAAATAATATACCAGTACTAATACTATATCATTATAAATCATATTTATGAATCAGAACAAATTATATTCAGCATTATTACATACAGACAAAGAGATAAATTAAAAAAGAAGAATAAAAATTGAAGTTGTACAAAAGCAAAAATTAAATTTATCATTTTCGAAGAAGAAAAAAACAAAATTCTAAGCTTCCAAGAAGTGGTCTTAGAAAAAGTGTGACTTTTATATTATTTAGTCTGACTATTAAATTTTACAATAGTAGGTCATAAATTTCGTTTTAGAAAGAAAATATTATTAAGTACGTATCAGTAAAAAAGAAAATAAAAACTATTAAATGCAACAGTTATTATCATGAGATAAAGTAATCTATACAAAATCGAAGCTGTATTAAAAATTTGATTAAATCTAGTTAAAATATTTTTATGATTCAAAAGAAAATTTAGTCACATATGCTAAGTACGTTTCTTTAGACGGATACATAATATTAAGAAAACACCATTTTTAAATTACTATAATACTTTGACTCATACTAATAAGAAAATTCCATTATTTATTTGACATATAATATTTAATAACCTATTATTTAATATATTTTTTTGTATGAAACTTCATTTGAATGTCTTAAGTAATTTATAATAAACGATAAGGACCTGTTATTTGTAAATTTTATATGAAACAAAATTGTATAAAATACTAATTTTACGCAATAAAATTATTTTTATTGAGATATTTGAAACCTTAAAAAATTAAAATATTTCTACAAGTAAGTAAGTGCTTTTCATAATGCAAAATATTCTATATTCAAATTTTCAAAAATTTATATCAATATTTTCAAATCAAATTTTAATATTTTATTTTATCGTTCATATTTTATTTATATAATGAAAAAATGATTATTCGAGTGTAAAATTTGTAATTAAAAAATTTAAATAACTATTTGGAATTGATAGCTTTTACTCTCATTGTTTCGTTGTAAAATTCCGATATCCTTATGGGTAAACTTTTTTGCGAATATCTATTAATAAACTTTACTTTTCTCATTATTAGGATAACAATAGTTAAAAAATAAAATTTTGAAATTAGTTATTTATCGTTTTATATGATCTAATATAGCTTTTCGATTATTACATTAACATTTTATTTCAACTATCGAATAATCTGTAAATAAATTAATATATGCTTTTTATAAGTAGAAATTCTTAATTTAGTTTTTTATGCAAATATAAATACTAATGATTTTTACTATATCGTAATTAATAGTTTTACAAGCAGACAAACAAAAATTCTTATTTTTTACTTAACTTTAAAGAGCTTTATTATTCGAAGCAAGATACACGTTATACAACAGTTTTGATAATTTCATAAAAATTTTATCAATATTTAAGTATTAATGTATGAATGTAAATTAATTAATTATTAAAGTATCAATATTAAAGTCTTAAAAAATATTTCATTACCGTTGAAATAATAAAATAAGAAGCAAATGATAAACAAAATATGATATATCATAGTCCGATTAGAAAATCATTTTAAATAAATGACATTTATTAATAAAGTATCGTATCAAATATCATGCATGAATTTTTTTAATTTTTTATTGTTTTGATGTTTATAATTGTTGTTGCATTAAATAAGATCGTTTACAAAAATGTTTAATAATACACAATTTCAATGTATATCCGAACATTAATGAAATAAGATGAAATAAAGATTATTTCTAAAATAAAATTTTATAATAAATTTTATTATTATTTTGCAATAATTAAATATTAATATTTGAAACCAATTCTGAAAATGTGAATTTTTCTTTTCTAATGTCATGGTTTCATTTTACATATATAGAATAATAGACGAAGAATTATTTTGCTTATGAATTCGAATATTTCAATTACAATTTTTTGAGTGAAATCAAGCCTTTAAATATAGAAATGGTTGCCAAAAAAAATACAATAATATAAAGCTGTTGATCGAATCTCAGTACGCGAAAGCAATTGAATTTAGTAATTCGGCTGAATTCGTAGACGAATATAGTCATATTTACATTTATATGCCGAACTTACTTTTGGATTGTAATTAACTGAATTAATTACCTAATAATAAGTTAATTTCTTTCAATGTTACAATTATGATTATTATATAAATAACGTACTAAAACATAGAATATGTAGGGTTAAAATTCAACTAATTAATTCAATGCAAAAACAGAATTTGAGTAATTTAATTATAAACTGAAGAATTAGCTATATTGATTGTCATACGCATAGTTTTACAAAAGATAAAAATCTGCGATATGTCCCAAAACATTGTTACACGTGTGACGAAGTAAATTAAATATCAATTTAATTGCAACGATCTACGTGGACGTACACAAGTGTTTACCTTGACCCACTAACAATAACTAAATAATGTTTTATTCGATAATTAGAAAATTAGAGTTTTATATTAGATTGACAAAATTTTGTTTGCTGCTCTCAATAATGACACAAATTTCCATCAAAATTAAAACGTGGATGCGTACGAGCTCATTTTTCTCGATTCCCGCTACGTTATTATCAATGTTAATTCTAAATTGATAAATATATATATAATTATAATTGACGATAATGGTTCTTATTATTTACATAATTTAAATAATGTATAACAGCTCATTTACTAAAAGAAATTTATTTTCGCGAAAATATCTGTTTATATTATTAGTAAACCGTTAAATATATCAAGTTTATATTTAAAATTTATTTATTTATATTTTATTTTTTATTACACAAGATATTTACTATTTCTAGAATAAATTTTTAGAAATTTCTAGATAAGTATAAGAATTTAATTTCAAATATACATATTTTTAAGATATATAAAAACCCAAGTCTGCCTTTTTTATAGAAATTAAATTTTCAAAAATAAAATCACAAATTAATATACTCTTTTAGACTACTGTATGTTACATTATAATACATCAACTAAACTTATGAAATCGGTGTCAGTTAATCTATATGTAAAATCAGTTGAAGCAATTGTAACCTAATACTTATAATAAAAACTTATGAAGCGAATAAATTTCTTCGACAACTTATTACCTCCAACAATTTCCTCTATTGATCAATTTTTAAAAGAATCTTCTTAATTTAATAACATTTATTATATTTCAAAATTACAATAATCCAATGAAGAATAATACGATACATTTTTAATTTGAAATAAATTTGTAAAACATTATGTAATTTGAAATTTCAACATACTATCTTAATATTAAGATTATTAAGTAATTATGAAATAAATCAATAACATCTTAATAGTCTATGTTATATTTATATTTTTAATTATTATGTGAACAAAATATCATAATAAAAAACTATATTGAAGCTTAAGAATTTTGTAAATTATAATATTATATATATAATGTTTTTTTAATAAATTACATTAATATAGTTATTATGGTTATTGTTATTGTTATTATTATTATTATTATTATTATTATTATTATTATTATTATTATTATTATTATTATTATTATTATATAAGGACGTGTGCCTTATATTAAAATAATAATAATAGTAATAATACTATCTACACAGATAGACACGTATATGTGCAGTGTCTGTATAGTCACTAATAAATGTTTGAGGAATATTCATTTATAATCTTGCCCAATTAATACTTACTTTCGCATCAAAAATTCTACAAGTATAATAATATAGAAGTTGATAATTTTATAAAATTATTTGTAGTACATTAAACGTATATATTTTCCATTCTATTTCAAATTTCTTAAAGATGAATATTTTTTAACATTATAAAAATGAATTTTAATATTACAAAAGAAAATTTAAAAATTGAAAATGAATAAATAATTCTGTTAATTCTGCTATTATGCCAGACAATAATATGTATTAGTGTCTCAATAGATATTACAAAATATATTTCATGATAAATAGTTTTTCTGATTCAATAAATATGTATTTATGAATGCATATATACATCTCGATAATTAATTAAAAAATATATACAGAAAATATATTTTAATAAAATATATTAATTATTTATCGATTCAATTTTTAAAATACATAGTGAGATAATAATCGATAAATTTGCAAGAGAATTATATTATTTGAATATATTATTTGAATTCAAATTTTTTGTATGTTTGTTATATTATTTGTAAAAAAGCGAAAAATTGAAATATTCTTATTGATTAAAATTTTTATAAAGTATAAAATAAGAGATAATAATTTATTGAGTCATGGTATAATTTTTTTAATATAAAAAAAGAAACTCACTCTTATGAGTTTAAATAATACATTATAATAAATTAATGAAACGTAATATTTTATTTCAGAATGATAAAAAATGAATTTAAATAATCCTTATTATATAATTACAAAATAATATACCAGTACTAATACTATATCATTATAAATCATATTTATGAATCAGAACAAATTATATTCAGCATTATTACATACAGACAAAGAGATAAATTAAAAAAGAAGAATAAAAATTGAAGTTGTACAAAAGCAAAAATTAAATTTATCATTTTCGAAGAAGAAAAAACAAAATTCTAAGCTTCCAAGAAGTGGTCTTAGAAAAAGTGTGACTTTTATATTATTTAGTCTGACTATTAAATTTTACAATAGTAGGTCATAAATTTCGTTTTAGAAAGAAAATATTATTAAGTACGTATCAGTAAAAAAGAAAATAAAAACTATTAAATGCAACAGTTATTATCATGAGATAAAGTAATCTATACAAAATCGAAGCTGTATTAAAAATTTGATTAAATCTAGTTAAAATATTTTTATGATTCAAAAGAAAATTTAGTCACATATGCTAAGTACGTTTCTTTAGACGGATACATAATATTAAGAAAACACCATTTTTAAATTACTATAATACTTTGACTCATACTAATAAGAAAATTCCATTATTTATTTGACATATAATATTTAATAACCTATTATTTAATATATTTTTTTGTATGAAACTTCATTTGAATGTCTTAAGTAATTTATAATAAACGATAAGGACCTGTTATTTGTAAATTTTATATGAAACAAAATTGTATAAAATACTAATTTTACGCAATAAAATTATTTTTATTGAGATATTTGAAACCTTAAAAAATTAAAATATTTCTACAAGTAAGTAAGTGCTTTTCATAATGCAAAATATTCTATATTCAAATTTTCAAAAATTTATATCAATATTTTCAAATCAAATTTTAATATTTTATTTTATCGTTCATATTTTATTTATATAATGAAAAAATGATTATTCGAGTGTAAAATTTGTAATTAAAAAATTTAAATAACTATTTGGAATTGATAGCTTTTACTCTCATTGTTTCGTTGTAAAATTCCGATATCCTTATGGGTAAACTTTTTTGCGAATATCTATTAATAAACTTTACTTTTCTCATTATTAGGATAACAATAGTTAAAAAATAAAATTTTGAAATTAGTTATTTATCGTTTTATATGATCTAATATAGCTTTTCGATTATTACATTAACATTTTATTTCAACTATCGAATAATCTGTAAATAAATTAATATATGCTTTTTATAAGTAGAAATTCTTAATTTAGTTTTTTATGCAAATATAAATACTAATGATTTTTACTATATCGTAATTAATAGTTTTACAAGCAGACAAACAAAAATTCTTATTTTTTACTTAACTTTAAAGAGCTTTATTATTCGAAGCAAGATACACGTTATACAACAGTTTTGATAATTTCATAAAAATTTTATCAATATTTAAGTATTAATGTATGAATGTAAATTAATTAATTATTAAAGTATCAATATTAAAGTCTTAAAAAATATTTCATTACCGTTGAAATAATAAAATAAGAAGCAAATGATAAACAAAATATGATATATCATAGTCCGATTAGAAAATCATTTTAAATAAATGACATTTATTAATAAAGTATCGTATCAAATATCATGCATGAATTTTTTTAATTTTTTATTGTTTTGATGTTTATAATTGTTGTTGCATTAAATAAGATCGTTTACAAAAATGTTTAATAATACACAATTTCAATGTATATCCGAACATTAATGAAATAAGATGAAATAAAGATTATTTCTAAAATAAAATTTTATAATAAATTTTATTATTATTTTGCAATAATTAAATATTAATATTTGAAACCAATTCTGAAAATGTGAATTTTTCTTTTCTAATGTCATGGTTTCATTTTACATATATAGAATAATAGACGAAGAATTATTTTGCTTATGAATTCGAATATTTCAATTACAATTTTTTGAGTGAAATCAAGCCTTTAAATATAGAAATGGTTGCCAAAAAAAATACAATAATATAAAGCTGTTGATCGAATCTCAGTACGCGAAAGCAATTGAATTTAGTAATTCGGCTGAATTCGTAGACGAATATAGTCATATTTACATTTATATGCCGAACTTACTTTTGGATTGTAATTAACTGAATTAATTACCTAATAATAAGTTAATTTCTTTCAATGTTACAATTATGATTATTATATAAATAACGTACTAAAACATAGAATATGTAGGGTTAAAATTCAACTAATTAATTCAATGCAAAAACAGAATTTGAGTAATTTAATTATAAACTGAAGAATTAGCTATATTGATTGTCATACGCATAGTTTTACAAAAGATAAAAATCTGCGATATGTCCCAAAACATTGTTACACGTGTGACGAAGTAAATTAAATATCAATTTAATTGCAACGATCTACGTGGACGTACACAAGTGTTTACCTTGACCCACTAACAATAACTAAATAATGTTTTATTCGATAATTAGAAAATTAGAATTTTATATTAGTTGACAAAATTTTGTTTGCTGCTCTCAATAATGACACAAATTTCCATCAAAATTAAAACGTGGATGCGTACGAGCTCATTTTTCTCGATTCCCGCTACGTTATTATCAATGTTAATTCTAAATTGATAAATATATATATAATTATAATTGACGATAATGGTTCTTATTATTTACATAATTTAAATAATGTATAACAGCTCATTTACTAAAAAAAATTTATTTTCGCGAAAATATCTGTTTATATTATTAGTAAACCGTTAAATATATCAAGTTTATATTTAAAATTTATTTATTTATATTTTATTTTTTATTACACAAGATATTTACTATTTCTAGAATAAATTTTTAGAAATTTCTAGATAAGTATAAGAATTTAATTTCAAATATACATATTTTTAAGATATATAAAAACCCAAGTCTGCCTTTTTTATAGAAATTAAATTTTCAAAAATAAAATCACAAATTAATATACTCTTTTAGACTACTGTATGTTACATTATAATACATCAACTAAACTTATGAAATCGGTGTCAGTTAATCTATATGTAAAATCAGTTGAAGCAATTGTAACCTAATACTTATAATAAAAACTTATGAAGCGAATAAATTTCTTCGACAACTTATTACCTCCAACAATTTCCTCTATTGATCAATTTTTAAAAGAATCTTCTTAATTTAATAACATTTATTATATTTCAAAATTACAATAATCCAATGAAGAATAATACGATACATTTTTAATTTGAAATAAATTTGTAAAACATTATGTAATTTGAAATTTCAACATACTATCTTAATATTAAGATTATTAAGTAATTATGAAATAAATCAATAACATCTTAATAGTCTATGTTATATTTATATTTTTAATTATTATGTGAACAAAATATCATAATAAAAAACTATATTGAAGCTTAAGAATTTTGTAAATTATAATATTATATATATAATGTTTTTTTAATAAATTACATTAATATAGTTATTATGGTTATTGTTATTGTTATTATTATTATTATTATTATTATTATTATTATTATTATTATTATTATTATTATTATTATTATTATATAAGGACGTGTGCCTTATATTAAAATAATAATAATAGTAATAATACTATCTACACAGATAGACACGTATATGTGCAGTGTCTGTATAGTCACTAATAAATGTTTGAGGAATATTCATTTATAATCTTGCCCAATTAATACTTACTTTCGCATCAAAAATTCTACAAGTATAATAATATAGAAGTTGATAATTTTATAAAATTATTTGTAGTACATTAAACGTATATATTTTCCATTCTATTTCAAATTTCTTAAAGATGAATATTTTTTAACATTATAAAAATGAATTTTAATATTACAAAAGAAAATTTAAAAATTGAAAATGAATAAATAATTCTGTTAATTCTGCTATTATGCCAGACAATAATATGTATTAGTGTCTCAATAGATATTACAAAATATATTTCATGATAAATAGTTTTTCTGATTCAATAAATATGTATTTATGAATGCATATATACATCTCGATAATTAATTAAAAAATATATACAGAAAATATATTTTAATAAAATATATTAATTATTTATCGATTCAATTTTTAAAATACATAGTGAGATAATAATCGATAAATTTGCAAGAGAATTATATTATTTGAATATATTATTTGAATTCAAATTTTTTGTATGTTTGTTATATTATTTGTAAAAAAGCGAAAAATTGAAATATTCTTATTGATTAAAATTTTTATAAAGTATAAAATAAGAGATAATAATTTATTGAGTCATGGTATAATTTTTTTAATATAAAAAAAGAAACTCACTCTTATGAGTTTAAATAATACATTATAATAAATTAATGAAACGTAATATTTTATTTCAGAATGATAAAAAATGAATTTAAATAATCCTTATTATATAATTACAAAATAATATACCAGTACTAATACTATATCATTATAAATCATATTTATGAATCAGAACAAATTATATTCAGCATTATTACATACAGACAAAGAGATAAATTAAAAAAGAAGAATAAAAATTGAAGTTGTACAAAAGCAAAAATTAAATTTATCATTTTCGAAGAAGAAAAAACAAAATTCTAAGCTTCCAAGAAGTGGTCTTAGAAAAAGTGTGACTTTTATATTATTTAGTCTGACTATTAAATTTTACAATAGTAGGTCATAAATTTCGTTTTAGAAAGAAAATATTATTAAGTACGTATCAGTAAAAAAGAAAATAAAAACTATTAAATGCAACAGTTATTATCATGAGATAAAGTAATCTATACAAAATCGAAGCTGTATTAAAAATTTGATTAAATCTAGTTAAAATATTTTTATGATTCAAAAGAAAATTTAGTCACATATGCTAAGTACGTTTCTTTAGACGGATACATAATATTAAGAAAACACCATTTTTAAATTACTATAATACTTTGACTCATACTAATAAGAAAATTCCATTATTTATTTGACATATAATATTTAATAACCTATTATTTAATATATTTTTTTGTATGAAACTTCATTTGAATGTCTTAAGTAATTTATAATAAACGATAAGGACCTGTTATTTGTAAATTTTATATGAAACAAAATTGTATAAAATACTAATTTTACGCAATAAAATTATTTTTATTGAGATATTTGAAACCTTAAAAAATTAAAATATTTCTACAAGTAAGTAAGTGCTTTTCATAATGCAAAATATTCTATATTCAAATTTTCAAAAATTTATATCAATATTTTCAAATCAAATTTTAATATTTTATTTTATCGTTCATATTTTATTTATATAATGAAAAAATGATTATTCGAGTGTAAAATTTGTAATTAAAAAATTTAAATAACTATTTGGAATTGATAGCTTTTACTCTCATTGTTTCGTTGTAAAATTCCGATATCCTTATGGGTAAACTTTTTTGCGAATATCTATTAATAAACTTTACTTTTCTCATTATTAGGATAACAATAGTTAAAAAATAAAATTTTGAAATTAGTTATTTATCGTTTTATATGATCTAATATAGCTTTTCGATTATTACATTAACATTTTATTTCAACTATCGAATAATCTGTAAATAAATTAATATATGCTTTTTATAAGTAGAAATTCTTAATTTAGTTTTTTATGCAAATATAAATACTAATGATTTTTACTATATCGTAATTAATAGTTTTACAAGCAGACAAACAAAAATTCTTATTTTTTACTTAACTTTAAAGAGCTTTATTATTCGAAGCAAGATACACGTTATACAACAGTTTTGATAATTTCATAAAAATTTTATCAATATTTAAGTATTAATGTATGAATGTAAATTAATTAATTATTAAAGTATCAATATTAAAGTCTTAAAAAATATTTCATTACCGTTGAAATAATAAAATAAGAAGCAAATGATAAACAAAATATGATATATCATAGTCCGATTAGAAAATCATTTTAAATAAATGACATTTATTAATAAAGTATCGTATCAAATATCATGCATGAATTTTTTTAATTTTTTATTGTTTTGATGTTTATAATTGTTGTTGCATTAAATAAGATCGTTTACAAAAATGTTTAATAATACACAATTTCAATGTATATCCGAACATTAATGAAATAAGATGAAATAAAGATTATTTCTAAAATAAAATTTTATAATAAATTTTATTATTATTTTGCAATAATTAAATATTAATATTTGAAACCAATTCTGAAAATGTGAATTTTTCTTTTCTAATGTCATGGTTTCATTTTACATATATAGAATAATAGACGAAGAATTATTTTGCTTATGAATTCGAATATTTCAATTACAATTTTTTGAGTGAAATCAAGCCTTTAAATATAGAAATGGTTGCCAAAAAAAATACAATAATATAAAGCTGTTGATCGAATCTCAGTACGCGAAAGCAATTGAATTTAGTAATTCGGCTGAATTCGTAGACGAATATAGTCATATTTACATTTATATGCCGAACTTACTTTTGGATTGTAATTAACTGAATTAATTACCTAATAATAAGTTAATTTCTTTCAATGTTACAATTATGATTATTATATAAATAACGTACTAAAACATAGAATATGTAGGGTTAAAATTCAACTAATTAATTCAATGCAAAAACAGAATTTGAGTAATTTAATTATAAACTGAAGAATTAGCTATATTGATTGTCATACGCATAGTTTTACAAAAGATAAAAATCTGCGATATGTCCCAAAACATTGTTACACGTGTGACGAAGTAAATTAAATATCAATTTAATTGCAACGATCTACGTGGACGTACACAAGTGTTTACCTTGACCCACTAACAATAACTAAATAATGTTTTATTCGATAATTAGAAAATTAGAATTTTATATTAGTTGACAAAATTTTGTTTGCTGCTCTCAATAATGACACAAATTTCCATCAAAATTAAAACGTGGATGCGTACGAGCTCATTTTTCTCGATTCCCGCTACGTTATTATCAATGTTAATTCTAAATTGATAAATATATATATAATTATAATTGACGATAATGGTTCTTATTATTTACATAATTTAAATAATGTATAACAGCTCATTTACTAAAAAAAATTTATTTTCGCGAAAATATCTGTTTATATTATTAGTAAACCGTTAAATATATCAAGTTTATATTTAAAATTTATTTATTTATATTTTATTTTTTATTACACAAGATATTTACTATTTCTAGAATAAATTTTTAGAAATTTCTAGATAAGTATAAGAATTTAATTTCAAATATACATATTTTTAAGATATATAAAAACCCAAGTCTGCCTTTTTTATAGAAATTAAATTTTCAAAAATAAAATCACAAATTAATATACTCTTTTAGACTACTGTATGTTACATTATAATACATCAACTAAACTTATGAAATCGGTGTCAGTTAATCTATATGTAAAATCAGTTGAAGCAATTGTAACCTAATACTTATAATAAAAACTTATGAAGCGAATAAATTTCTTCGACAACTTATTACCTCCAACAATTTCCTTTATTGATCAATTTTTAAAAGAATCTTCTTAATTTAATAACATTTATTATATTTCAAAATTACAATAATCCAATGAAGAATAATACGATACATTTTTAATTTGAAATAAATTTGTAAAACATTATGTAATTTGAAATTTCAACATACTATCTTAATATTAAGATTATTAAGTAATTATGAAATAAATCAATAACATCTTAATAGTCTATGTTATATTTATATTTTTAATTATTATGTGAACAAAATATCATAATAAAAAACTATATTGAAGCTTAAGAATTTTGTAAATTATAATATTATATATATAATGTTTTTTTAATAAATTACATTAATATAGTTATTATGGTTATTGTTATTGTTATTATTATTATTATTATTATTATTATTATTATTATTATTATTATTATTATTATTATTATTATTATTATTATTATTATTATTATATAAGGACGTGTGCCTTATATTAAAATAATAATAATAGTAATAATACTATCTACACAGATAGACACGTATATGTGCAGTGTCTGTATAGTCACTAATAAATGTTTGAGGAATATTCATTTATAATCTTGCCCAATTAATACTTACTTTCGCATCAAAAATTCTACAAGTATAATAATATAGAAGTTGATAATTTTATAAAATTATTTGTAGTACATTAAACGTATATATTTTCCATTCTATTTCAAATTTCTTAAAGATGAATATTTTTTAACATTATAAAAATGAATTTTAATATTACAAAAGAAAATTTAAAAATTGAAAATGAATAAATAATTCTGTTAATTCTGCTATTATGCCAGACAATAATATGTATTAGTGTCTCAATAGATATTACAAAATATATTTCATGATAAATAGTTTTTCTGATTCAATAAATATGTATTTATGAATGCATATATACATCTCGATAATTAATTAAAAAATATATACAGAAAATATATTTTAATAAAATATATTAATTATTTATCGATTCAATTTTTAAAATACATAGTGAGATAATAATCGATAAATTTGCAAGAGAATTATATTATTTGAATATATTATTTGAATTCAAATTTTTTGTATGTTTGTTATATTATTTGTAAAAAAGCGAAAAATTGAAATATTCTTATTGATTAAAATTTTTATAAAGTATAAAATAAGAGATAATAATTTATTGAGTCATGGTATAATTTTTTTAATATAAAAAAAGAAACTCACTCTTATGAGTTTAAATAATACATTATAATAAATTAATGAAACGTAATATTTTATTTCAGAATGATAAAAAATGAATTTAAATAATCCTTATTATATAATTACAAAATAATATACCAGTACTAATACTATATCATTATAAATCATATTTATGAATCAGAACAAATTATATTCAGCATTATTACATACAGACAAAGAGATAAATTAAAAAAGAAGAATAAAAATTGAAGTTGTACAAAAGCAAAAATTAAATTTATCATTTTCGAAGAAGAAAAAACAAAATTCTAAGCTTCCAAGAAGTGGTCTTAGAAAAAGTGTGACTTTTATATTATTTAGTCTGACTATTAAATTTTACAATAGTAGGTCATAAATTTCGTTTTAGAAAGAAAATATTATTAAGTACGTATCAGTAAAAAAGAAAATAAAAACTATTAAATGCAACAGTTATTATCATGAGATAAAGTAATCTATACAAAATCGAAGCTGTATTAAAAATTTGATTAAATCTAGTTAAAATATTTTTATGATTCAAAAGAAAATTTAGTCACATATGCTAAGTACGTTTCTTTAGACGGATACATAATATTAAGAAAACACCATTTTTAAATTACTATAATACTTTGACTCATACTAATAAGAAAATTCCATTATTTATTTGACATATAATATTTAATAACCTATTATTTAATATATTTTTTTGTATGAAACTTCATTTGAATGTCTTAAGTAATTTATAATAAACGATAAGGACCTGTTATTTGTAAATTTTATATGAAACAAAATTGTATAAAATACTAATTTTACGCAATAAAATTATTTTTATTGAGATATTTGAAACCTTAAAAAATTAAAATATTTCTACAAGTAAGTAAGTACTTTTCATAATGCAAAATATTCTATATTCAAATTTTCAAAAATTTATATCAATATTTTCAAATCAAATTTTAATATTTTATTTTATCGTTCATATTTTATTTATATAATGAAAAAATGATTATTCGAGTGTAAAATTTGTAATTAAAAAATTTAAATAACTATTTGGAATTGATAGCTTTTACTCTCATTGTTTCGTTGTAAAATTCCGATATCCTTATGGGTAAACTTTTTTGCGAATATCTATTAATAAACTTTACTTTTCTCATTATTAGGATAACAATAGTTAAAAAATAAAATTTTGAAATTAGTTATTTATCGTTTTATATGATCTAATATAGCTTTTCGATTATTACATTAACATTTTATTTCAACTATCGAATAATCTGTAAATAAATTAATATATGCTTTTTATAAGTAGAAATTCTTAATTTAGTTTTTTATGCAAATATAAATACTAATGATTTTTACTATATCGTAATTAATAGTTTTACAAGCAGACAAACAAAAATTCTTATTTTTTACTTAACTTTAAAGAGCTTTATTATTCGAAGCAAGATACACGTTATACAACAGTTTTGATAATTTCATAAAAATTTTATCAATATTTAAGTATTAATGTATGAATGTAAATTAATTAATTATTAAAGTATCAATATTAAAGTCTTAAAAAATATTTCATTACCGTTGAAATAATAAAATAAGAAGCAAATGATAAACAAAATATGATATCATAGTCCGATTAGAAAATCATTTTAAATAAATGACATTTATTAATAAAGTATCGTATCAAATATCATGCATGAATTTTTTTAATTTTTTATTGTTTTGATGTTTATAATTGTTGTTGCATTAAATAAGATCGTTTACAAAAATGTTTAATAATACACAATTTCAATGTATATCCGAACATTAATGAAATAAGATGAAATAAAGATTATTTCTAAAATAAAATTTTATAATAAATTTTATTATTATTTTGCAATAATTAAATATTAATATTTGAAACCAATTCTGAAAATGTGAATTTTTCTTTTCTAATGTCATGGTTTCATTTTACATATATAGAATAATAGACGAAGAATTATTTTGCTTATGAATTCGAATATTTCAATTACAATTTTTTGAGTGAAATCAAGCCTTTAAATATAGAAATGGTTGCCAAAAAAAATACAATAATATAAAGCTGTTGATCGAATCTCAGTACGCGAAAGCAATTGAATTTAGTAATTCGGCTGAATTCGTAGACGAATATAGTCATATTTACATTTATATGCCGAACTTACTTTTGGATTGTAATTAACTGAATTAATTACCTAATAATAAGTTAATTTCTTTCAATGTTACAATTATGATTATTATATAAATAACGTACTAAAACATAGAATATGTAGGGCTAAAATTCAACTAATTAATTCAATGCAAAAACAGAATTTGAGTAATTTAATTATAAACTGAAGAATTAGCTATATTGATTGTCATACGCATAGTTTTACAAAAGATAAAAATCTGCGATATGTCCCAAAACATTGTTACACGTGTGACGAAGTAAATTAAATATCAATTTAATTGCAACGATCTACGTGGACGTACACAAGTGTTTACCTTGACCCACTAACAATAACTAAATAATGTTTTATTCGATAATTAGAAAATTAGAGTTTTATATTAGATTGACAAAATTTTGTTTGCTGCTCTCAATAATGACACAAATTTCCATCAAAATTAAAACGTGGATGCGTATGAGCTCATTTTTCTCGATTCCCGCTACGTTATTATCAATGTTAATTCTAAATTGTTAAATATATATATAATTATAATTGACGATAATGGTTCTTATTATTTACATAATTTAAATAATGTATAACAGCTCATTTACTAAAAAAAATTTATTTTCGCGAAAATATCTGTTTATATTATTAGTAAACCGTTAAATATATCAAGTTTATATTTAAAATTTATTTATTTATATTTTATTTTTTATTACACAAGATATTTACTATTTCTAGAATAAATTTTTAGAAATTTCTAGATAAGTATAAGAATTTAATTTCAAATATACATATTTTTAAGATATATAAAAACCCAAGTCTGCCTTTTTTATAGAAATTAAATTTTCAAAAATAAAATCACAAATTAATATACTCTTTTAGACTACTGTATGTTACATTATAATACATCAACTAAACTTATGAAATCGGTGTCAGTTAATCTATATGTAAAATCAGTTGAAGCAATTGTAACCTAATACTTATAATAAAAACTTATGAAGCGAATAAATTTCTTCGACAACTTATTACCTCCAACAATTTCCTCTATTGATCAATTTTTAAAAGAATCTTCTTAATTTAATAACATTTATTATATTTCAAAATTACAATAATCCAATGAAGAATAATACGATACATTTTTAATTTGAAATAAATTTGTAAAACATTATGTAATTTGAAATTTCAACATACTATCTTAATATTAAGATTATTAAGTAATTATGAAATAAATCAATAACATCTTAATAGTCTATGTTATATTTATATTTTTAATTATTATGTGAACAAAATATCATAATAAAAAACTATATTGAAGCTTAAGAATTTTGTAAATTATAATATTATATATATAATGTTTTTTTAATAAATTACATTAATATAGTTATTATGGTTATTGTTATTGTTATTATTATTATTATTATTATTATTATTATTATTATTATTATTATTATTATTATTATTATTATTATTATTATTATTATTATATAAGGACGTGTGCCTTATATTAAAATAATAATAATAGTAATAATACTATCTACACAGATAGACACGTATATGTGCAGTGTCTGTATAGTCACTAATAAATGTTTGAGGAATATTCATTTATAATCTTGCCCAATTAATACTTACTTTCGCATCAAAAATTCTACAAGTATAATAATATAGAAGTTGATAATTTTATAAAATTATTTGTAGTACATTAAACGTATATATTTTCCATTCTATTTCAAATTTCTTAAAGATGAATATTTTTTAACATTATAAAAATGAATTTTAATATTACAAAAGAAAATTTAAAAATTGAAAATGAGTTAATAATTCTGTTAAGACTGCTATTATTATTATATTTTTTCACAATGCAAGGTATTTTATAGAAATTTTTAATAGTATTTAAATTATTTAAATTAAAATATTGTTTCAGTGTTATTCTCCATTAAAATGCATAACTATGGGAATCACTGAGTTGATATCCTTGGTGCAATCGTCCCAGATAAATTCCAAAATATAGTATAAAAGAAATAACCGCAATCATTGTAAAAATTTTATGTATAAATGCATTGATCACGCAAACCCAGTTTTAAGACACACTTAGTTATATCTACAAAAAAAAATAAGGTACGAAGTACGGATTAATCGAAGGCTAAGGTATCCAAAAATTTGACTCGGCACCTTTGGGTACAGGAACGGTGACACGGATTATTGAAGCTACGTTGTAGCACATCAACGCGTCTCCTTCTATCCACTCCACCACAAAACTCTACTGAGCGCTTATGCGCGTTTTCAAAGCTTTGTAATACCCGTTCTTTAATTCTATCTATCTTTCTCGCGTGCTCGTGAGCTTTCCGAGAGGTCATTCAAACGAACAAGACACTGTAGTACACCACCTTCGTAGCTGCTTTACTCGTGCCCCTTTTGTCTCGACTCTTTCGCGTTCTAATTTTTCCTTTTCTTTATTCGCGGCGTTTTTTAACATTTTTTTATGTTTATCACAAATTTTTCGTTATGCTTTTCTCGTTCGACAAAAATAAAGAATCTACCGTGATATTTCCAAAAACTACAAATGCATTCGCTAGAGGATAAGAATTTTAATTTTAATTATTTTATGTTGTGATCCGGCTAAATTTTCGCAAATAATTTAAAAACTTTTTATTTTAATTTATAAATTTTAATTTTTTAATATTTTATCGTAACAGATCGAAATATCACGTGAATATTTTTAAACAATGAATAATGTTTAGTTTCAAGCGCGAGGTATTAAAAGAAAACTCAATGCATGCTCGATCATAGTTTTATAGTTTTTCTAGCAGATCATCAAACATAACTTAGGCTTTTAAAATAATTTACACGTACATACACAGAGATAAATAGCTTATTTCATAATTAAATACAAGCGATACCGTTATTTCGAATTTTTCACGGTTCACACGTGAGAAAGGAATTATTGCTTGACCCATATTATTTATACCTAAACTAATAGAATATAAAGCTGATATCTAAATATATAAATATAATTAATTTTTTTATATACCATATTTTTAAGGCTTAAAAGTTTTGTTTTAAATGTTTTGCTAATTTGAACTTTTCTTATTTATGAAGTACGTGAAACTTAGTTTTAAATATCAACAGAAATTTCATTTATATTAAATCTTTTATTCATAAATTTTATCAAATTAATTTTTTATATTTGATTATATCTAAAATATTATATTCTAAATATGATATAAAATTTGAATATTATTTACTCGACTTATGAAGGTTATATACGATTTCTTATTTATCGTAATATATATTCATAATATATAATTATTATGAATTAACTGTAAATGAATTGTATTAAAATTATTGTAAAAATTTGTTTCTCTAAAACTTATAATTTTCTTAAAATTTTTAATACTTAATATACAATAGAAAAGAAAATTTCATAAAAGTATTTTTCTCGTTTTAATAATTCTGTCATCTGCATTTTTCGTAAAAAATTAGAAAAAAAGTTATAAAACATAATATCTATAAAAAATACAACAGGATCAGTTTTAAATTCCAAATTATATATAAAGAAAGTTAAAATAAAATGATTTTTACTATAATTTGTAAAAATAAATTTAAAATATAATTTTTTTAACATAAAGCTATACTTGTAAATAAAAAAGACGAGTTCTTCGAGTATTAAAATATAAATCTTAAGATATTGAATATATAACATATATTTAATATTAAAAAATTAATGGCTTGTTAATAATTTATATTCATACCGAGTTATATATACTGTAATACCAATCCTAATGGATCTATAAGAAAAAAGTATGTCGATAGATTTCAGAAAATTAATATCGCTTATTGTCATTCTTTTGTTTAAGTCTCGAAAGGGCTTAAGCGGCTTAAATTGGTGAAAATTTTTTGTATAGAAATGTATATGGATTGCGGAGCAAATACATTTGTATTAAATTTGAATAGGAATCTGAGTTTAAGTTGATTTTACTTATTACGTATCGTATACTAACATAAATATATCATATTATGGCATTACAATAATTATTATTCAATATAAATATTTAATATCATATTTTTATCGTTCTAAATATATTAATGCATTTTACAGTCAAATAAATATATATCGCATATTGCACAAAGGCTCGATATTCGGTGAATTTAAAGATTAATTTTAATGATATATTTATTAATATTTAAGGTTATAATAATCTTATAACTATGTTTCCATTATTATTAAGAATCTGATTTCTAAATTTCAAATTTATAAAAAATATTGCACTAATACAATAAAAACAATCCATAATTAAAATAATCTTGTTTCAAAAATAACCTAATAAGACTTAAAATACATAAAAGTGAGATACGTTTAATTACGATGTTTTGAGTAATTAAGATACACATTACTAAAATTTAGGCTATACCGTATATTCTATACACTTCATGTAATCATATTTTTTTATATCATTGTATTAGCTTTTATTTTAAAATATTATAACTTTTATTTAAAACTTTTTATTTGAGCATTCCAACAATTTATATGTTTAAATGTTTTTATAATTGTTTATTATATCCGTCATTATAATGTTATATCCGTTAATTATTACCTTGTATACTTTAATAATACCAGAAAAACGTTTGTCAAATTAAAAACAGTTTGCTAATCAATACATAGAAAAATGACAATAATATTAAATGTAAAAATTTTACATGCACTATTTATTTTATTTATTATTTAAGCATTAATTTTATCAACTATAAATCTCAGTCTTAAATAGAACATTGTATCATATAAATAAATAGATCATTATATTTAAAAAAATTTTAATAACTTTGTTGTAACTCTTTTTTTACATTCGAAATATTTTGAAAAAATAAAACGATTAATTACCATAATTTTTATCGGTAAATTAATTAATTATAATTATAATTAAATAGATTTCCAAATTAAATTTTGTCTATTCAAAATCTCTTATTATGCATTTTAATAAATTTATAAATATATGTAGTAAGAAACTAATGAAAATTAAAAAACTAACTTTAAAATTAAATAAAAAAAATTATAATATATTTATCCATTTTTAGTTTTTAAAATTATTAAAAATCAAACATTATAGAGATAACATATAAGGTAGTTTAAACATAGTATATATATGATCGATAACTAACTCAGTATTTAAAAATAAATAGAAAAATTGCATACTAAGAAAAAGTATTGCATCGATTGTACAATGTGTATGTACTGTACAAAATGCTTTATAAAATATAAAATTAATGCTATCATTATAAGTATTTAAGAATAGTTATGAATCTAGATTTTAAAAAATAAAATTTTTTAAATGACCTTTATATAATATTATAAATATTCTAGGTAGTCGAAAACTATAAAAAATATTATTTATAACTTCTATACATTAAAAAATTTCTGATTATATAATTTTATATTAACTTTAACGATTTATATTATCCATGTAATATAAAAGTTGAAACATCGATAATTATTCTTCAGCACTTTATCTTGATTCGTTAAATATTCTGTAAATCATAGATTTATTATTATAAATAATACATGTAACTTTATCTATACATAAATACCAACGCGAATTATTAAAAAATATAAACCCTTTATTTCATTTGTATTAGATTAAATTATATTTATTTATTACCTAAGAGATATTATTTTCAGTGCACGTACAAAAATGTAATATTATCCATTTCATTTAAAATTTGTTTTAGATAATAATCAAAATATATCGATAGGTATCTCAAACAGATTTGATAAATTTATAATTAAAAATCAACTTCTCAATGCTCGTGAATTAAATGAAAAAATATGAAAATGTACTAGGATTTAAATTTATGTTAATAAACTTAAAATTTATATAATATTGTATTACTATGAATTTAAAGAATTATGCATAAGTTTTAATAATACGAAATTATGAAAAAAAGTACACGATACAAGTAAAACTAAGTCCTACTCACAAAGAGCTCAAGTCTTGTAATGAAATTTCATTTGTAATGAAAGATCAACATTGAATCAGTCAATACAATTGGTATTTATTATTATATAATTAAGTAAAAAATATGAAAAGACTATTCTTTCTACTAGTAGCAGGCTATACATCCAATATCGTGTACGTCACCAGACGATTTTCTCGTTTCATCGTTTATTCCTATTCCGAGCAAATGTAGGTCGGGGCGTGCTTGCCGTCGGATTTGCTCGAAAAAGCTGATTGACGACTAGCCAAATTAGGTCTTATTCTCCCTTTCACTTTTTCTCTAATACAACGGCTAAATATTTGTACCGCATCAATTCATTTGACAGCTAAGGTTCTCAGTGCCTGCCAAAAAACGTATTATATTTAGACGACCGTGGATTCATATTATTCATTTTTCAGTATATAGTAATTTATTTCATTTTAAATAATAATTAAAAGGGTTAATCGTCGTTAAGGTCGATGCATCGTAGCAACATAATACCATTGTGTGTCATTATCATATCGATATTAATATTATATATTATCTTTCATCAACATTAATAACTTTTGAGTAATTTTTATTTATTCATTACATTTACGTGAATCTAACTTACGTAAGCATCCTACGTAAGAAAAAATTTTAATACATTTTTAGATTAGATTGACTTTACAAAATACATATCATTAGCTTAATTTTTATAATAAAAAATTGTCAGTCTTTTTTATACAAATGGTATTTACATAAATATAATATAAAATAATCGATTAACTAATAACGCATCGATATTTATTAATATTATATTACAATATTAGTATTAGTAGTATTGCTACTAGTACTATCGTTATTCAATATTCAGTTTAGATTTTTAGTTGGTTTAGGAAAACTGAATTATAAAAATTTAATAAATTGATAAAAACGGATAAGAAAATTATATAAGAATAAGTATTCGTTATTGAATATATAAAATTCATTATGACAAAAATTTTCTATTGTTATAATGGCTTAATCTTTTATATCTGATATTAAAAATAATACATGAAAAATTCTTTCATTTTTAATACAGATATTTAAATAATAAATATGTTATAATCTTTTTACATATAACTCGATTACTTTATAAATTTTGAAATAAAAAGATATAACTTTAATCAACTCAAAATTTAATTACGTTACTTTAAAATTCATAATAAAAATCGTTCCTTTATTATATTATCCAAATAATTTAATAATTCTTAAATAATTCGATAATAAATGTATATATTCTTATATAATTTCATTGAGAATATAATTATTATAAATTATCCAATATTTTTTAAAATAAATATTTATGAATAAAACTGTTTGGTAAGACAGATAATTAATCAAATCTGATTAAACGTTACATTAATTAATTATAAATATTGTGCAGTTATATAGAAAGTAATAGTCTTTGTTTTTATGAAAATATACATAAAAGGAAAATTATTATAGATGTTTTAATTTGAAAATAATAAACAATAACAATATTTTATATTCTTTAATATCTCTTATTTATTAAAATCATGTTTTCTCACTTTGACATAATGTACGCGCAGCGTCACATTAAACACTGGTACCCAATAATTAAACAAATATATTATTTTCTGCGGTGATAAGAAAAGAATTTTAACTAATCTTATAAAAAATTAGTAGCAAAACTATTACGGATAATTGTAAAAATTTTATAGGGAAATTTCATCTTTGGTTTCAATAAATTAACAAATTGAACAATTGTTTGCAACAAAAAATCACGCCTTCGCATTTCTATCACTTACGTATTAATATTAATACTTTTTAATATAAGAATGTTTTAAATTATTTTAAAATGTGTTATTCAAAAATGTGATCTATACAGAATTAAATCTAGAATAAAGTATTCATCACCAAATCGCTTTAATTAATAAAGTTGTATTATTAAAAAGCCATATCTCAAATGTTTGAAAGTAATATCACAGATAACTACTATAATGAAATAAATGAAAATAGTTATATTTATAATCTTATAAACATCTCTAAATATACTTAATAAAATAATAAAATTATACATATTGTAACATTTTTTATTAACAAAGTAAAAATCAAGTTGAATTTGATTTTAAATATTATAAATTGTTGTCTTGATTAACATACATGAATTTTTTAATTTCAATATGAAGTTGTTAGCTTTAACATTTTTAATAAAAAGATTTTTTCTTGTATTAAAAATAAAAATAAAAACAAAAAACAAAAAAACAAAAACAGAATCAACCGTAAGCAAATAAGGTTTAACTAGTTAAAAGCCTTTTTCTATCACCATAATTAAAAATACATTTTTCCAACTAACTTCCTTGTTTAAGTGCCGCATACGCGAAAAACTGACGAACACGCGAATGTGAGAACAAAAGCGTTTTTTAATGTGTTTAGAGTAAACTCGATAACGTACATCATGCGCTTAATATCAAACTACGCACGAATTTTGTAGACTTTTTTCTCACTACTCATATACTGTGCGCGCAACATGCGTACAAATTTATAAGTTTGAAGGAACATGTTTTTGCTCTCGCGTAAAAGACGGCTATTATTGTTCCCGTCCTTAATCACGAAAAGAAAAATTATTCTTAAAGGTCATGTAGTATAAACTCTTTGTACAATTTTGACTGTCATGATGAAAAAAAATTATTTTTAGCCAACGCTAAAACTTTTCTCAGCATGAAAAATAAAAATGCAACTTACAAAATATAGTTTTATAGTACTTGTATACATATTTAATAATTAAAAGTTACTATTAATTTCTTTTTTTGTTTTCTTACTTTTTATCATCACTATTTTCTTCTACTACAATAATCGCGTATAAGCGTCCGCATTATAAGTCTATTTTTATATCTAGGTAGAAATTTATTTGATAAATCGATTATGTAATAATACAGTACGTAGAATATTTGATATTGATCCAGCAATTCTATTCCCGCATCCAAAATTTAATTGCGCAGTATCATTTTAATAAACTTACAGGATTTTGAATTAAAGATTTCTTATACCGAATCATATATCTACGAAGGCATCAATATGTTCAACTATCTTATTACTGAATCAAAAAAAAAAATATCACACGCTGGGCCATAATTATTATCATCTATCCCGATCTATATGAATTATTTTCTTATATTATACTTCCAAATCGAACATTAGATCATTTTTTAACTCAAACGATTTCCAAGGCTCGATACCATTGGGATTATTTTCAATTTCAATTTGTTCTTCACCTTTGTTTGAATCGATTTTTTCATTTTTTACATTACGTTTCTGTTTTCTTTTATTAATGTTACGTGGTGTACGTTCAATTTCAATATTAGCAGTTTTTCGAGCCTCTGAATTTTTGTTAGATTGGTGAAGAATCGGTCGAACTATATCCGAAACAATCTGTTCCGTCTCACTTTTTACCTCAACTTTGTACTTTTCGCGCTCCTCTCCTTCGGAATTTTCACTTTCGCTCAAACGACGCTCGTTCGCACGTTTTTTATTTTTTATCTTTCGTTTTTGATTTTTCTTCCGTTGACCCAAAATACTTGAGTTTGACCTACAATTAAATTTTTATAAATAAAGATTAAACTTTAAATCAATAATATACATTATCTTTTTAACTATTTAAATTAAATTATAACAAATAATGTCTGTAATAAAATGAAATAATATGATTCATTTGAAGTTTTGTAGTAGATATATCAGATATATCAGAAAATTATTAAACTTATAACTTTTATGAATTTACTTATCCATAACTGTACTTACAAGTTCAGTAAAATTTTATAACTAAAAACCATTTTATACAAAATTTATAAAAAAATACTTGTATACTATTAAACTTTACAATTAATCGTTATTACGTATTCCTTAAAGTGGAATAGTTTAGACAAATAAAACTAATAAAATTAAACTAACCTGAATAGTTTACGAGAGACTACATCATTGAAGCGAACAGTTTTCTTTAAACTTGAACCTTCGGATTCAGAATTAAATTCATGTACAGAGTCATTAAAGCTTGTTGAATGTATTGGTGCAGTGGTATCATTGATGCTTGATTCTGAAATAGATCTTGAAAAATGTCTGTGACTAGATTTCAAAATACTTTTATATCTTCCACTTCCACTACTACTAGCAATGCTACTCGCAAGCTCATCTCCACTACTTTCGGAAATAGATCTTGATTGTAATAAACTTCTTTTTCGGTCTTCTCTTTCGGAATTTAATTTACTTTCATTATCTTCATCATCATCCGAGTCTATGCTTTCTAAACAAACATTAACAATTACTTCGTTTTCATTTCTAATTACTTCGACATTTTTATCTGTTTCTACTTCTGGATCTTCCTATATTTCACAAAGTTAAAAAATTAAACATTAATCTTATGAAATTTGTACATGTGTAACAATTACTACTTTTTAAAAGGGAATTTAAATTCAATAAATGATTATGATAAAAGATTTCAAATAAATGTATTTTCAAGCTAGATAATCATAAAAGTATACAAAAATTTTTATTTTATTATTAACAGATATTTACCGTTAAAGCTTCCAATTTATTTTTTATAGATGCTGCTACTGAAAGATCTTTAGTTTCCATGATTTCTTCATTGATTCCAGCAAAATAACGTGAAAACATATCTGGATTCTTTATCTTAACCGATATAACAACATTATTGTCCCAAGGCTCTATCGTTAAAGTATCTGGTATAACTGCATCGTTCTCTATTTTTAAACACAGCGAGTAATAAATAGGGAAAAATCCAGCTCCAATAGAAGTCATTAATATATGGTTACCAGCATTATTTTCTAATGTCTTGCAATGTATAGATTCGGTATCTACATTTTTTACATGTATCGTGATGGCAAAGAGATTATCGTACAGGTTACAAGTAAATGTTGGAAGGGAATATTTTATATTAGGATTCATGAATGGCACAGCCGTTTTCTTATCTTCACTAGTCCGTAATGCAGTGTTAGCACAATCACTTTCCACTTTATCATTATCAGTTAAAACACGAATCAATGAACCATTTTGTCGTTTTTCAGAATCACTTAAATCTTCAATAATCAACTGATTATTTATGATTTGCGATTCTGGTAATGGGCTTCCATGATCACTTTCAACACCACTATCCTCTTTTGTATCAACTAAGAAAAATGTATCACGAATCACAGGTAAAGTAATCGTTAATCTCCTTAATTTCGAATCAAATTTTGCATTACCATTATCAGGATCAACACGATACGATAGCGGTAATTCCAAAAAATATTTAGCTGGCTTTTCACTTTTTAAAATTAAACGATGTTCTTGAACATCCAATGTTGCACAATTAGCAGATTTTAACAAAGGAAGATTAATAACAATGACTAAATTTTTTGGAACCGTTGCATTCATTTTAGCATCTTTAGATTCCCTAAATTCATCCATATCAAGACTACTCTGATATTTCACTACAAATTTTGGTTTCGTGTACTCTGAATCATCGTTATCAGTCTTGTTTACTCTTGGCTTATAGTAAGAAGAAGTTGGAGCAGGTTTTGAATGTTTTTCTTTACAAGATGTTAACCATTTATCTCTGCTTTCATCGTAACTGGACATAAGTTTTTGATAAATTTCAGGTTCTATATCTGCTTTTTCAACCGGCTTTTCACATGGTTTTCTAATAACAGTAGGATGGCTCATTCCTTTAAATTTCATTTTTGGAAATTTAAGATTTTTACGATCCAGTTTAACCTAGTAAAAAACAAATTACACAACCTTCAAAATATATTTATAATTCTATGTACAAAATGGTAAAAGTTATTAAAAAATTATATTTTGTATAACGTAATTATATAAGATTATTATATAATTAGATACATCGTATTGGATAAACATCGGTCATTGGTTATATTAAAATAATAATTACAAGAATAAATTAAAAATTGTGAATAAAGATTTGAAATTAAAAGCATAGACTAAATTTCAAATAGGAATATTCTTTTAGTTAAAACATAAAATTATTAAATAAAACTATATCTTATAATCTGCTGTTTATTCACTATAGATGCCAAAAGTATCGATAATATTAAATTGAAATCAAAGTAAGTTCTTTTTTATTACATCGATATATATTTTATCCTCTTGATACTTATAATTAAAGAAGTTCATTGTCGCTTCTAAATTAGTATCCAAAAATAATAGAAAAATAAAATATCAATTTTTATTTAATTAAAATTTATGCAATTCAATAAATTTTAAATAAACAATTCAAGGAGGAAAAAGTAAGCTATTTATAAGTTAATAAATATTTTTATATTACTGTATTTGATTAATATGAAAACAAACGAAAATAACGCTACACAAGAGTTCGTTATGTTTTTAAATAGCCATTTTCCAGAAGATTTTTTACAGTAGTCATATTCATCGATTTAGCTTACTGCATTAATGCTTGGTTTACAAATTAAATCGTTCATAATATAATATCGATCGAATAACCTTGCTAGAACATTTATAAACTAAATAATAAAACAAAAGTATCGACTTTGAGCAAAAATAAAAATGAAATTAGAGCACCCAAGACAATGAATTGCGTTCAATAATTCAAGAACGATAGTATTGAATACATAAGTTACAATGCAATACGATTTTACCGCATACGCTTGTACGCATAATATCACCTTTAACGCTTAACAGAATTAACTCTTAAACATGAACATAAAACGATGCATTATTTCATTGCTGCGTTTGCAAATATCCCCTGTCGCGCGCACGTACACACACAGACCCGTGCAACCCATCGCACAAAGAAAAGGCACAACGATTTAAAACGTAAAAATGTAACGAGACCTTAACGTCGAATCCCTATCGAGTTCCTATTATATCTCGAAGTGAAAAATGAACGATGTCAGAGGTGAAAAAAAATCCCAAACCGTCGAAGCAAGAAACGGTAGAATCGATAAGACACTGGGATTACCTTAAAGTTATTCTCAATACCGTCCATGGCAGTGTCGTTGACGATGGTCCGAAAATTGCCGTTCCTCTGGGCGAAGGAAAGCGTGTCGGGATGAAAGACGACGTCGAAGACGCGACAGCGTGTCTTACTCTTGTCGAGGTCTTCCCGCGGGGGCGTGAGCACATACGGGATCGACCAGTTGTAACCATGAGTGCCTTCCCCGTCGGCACTCGTCCCGGGTTGGCTCACCGGCTTCCCGATGAAATCGTTTTTGCAGATATTTACAAAACACTTGGTCCTCCCGTCGACGCTTGTCTTAATGACGTAACCTGGCTCAGGATGAACAAACGTCACATCGATGCCCCGTTCTTTCTCCAACTGGGTTATCTCGGACTCGTAGAGCTTCCGATTTTCCGGGTCGGTAACTTCCTCCGCGTACTCCAAGAGAAGCTTCCGGAACTCCTCCTCCTTCATGCATTTCGTCAAATTCTGCATCTCCTCCCGAGTTACCTCTAGACTCTCCCATTCTTTCTTTCGCTCATCATACGCGTCCATGTTTCTAGTTCTTTCTACTTTGGTATTATTTTGCGGCTGTTCCTGCGACTCGGTCTCTCTCTCTCTCGTTGCTTCTCCCTCTCCGTCTCTCCGACTAACCGTTGGCAAAATCGCAGCTCGCGACGCGACCTTTCTCGATCTTGCTCTTCCTCGGCCAATCGTGTTTACAAATAAAAATCTGCAAGGCGCATTCGTCTATGTGTAAGCGGTTTGTATGTGCGCGGTTTTTTATATACGCGATCTCGATGTCGCAGCGTGGCGTTACCGTCGATCCGTCGAAGAATCCCGAAGCTTTCACGGCTTTAGCATTTTACGAAAACGCTACGTGGACTTACGACGTAGGCAGAGGCTAAGCCAGTTTCATCTTTGGTGCGTCGACCCTTCGGCCGATTAGTGGACGCGCCAAGAACTACGGCCATTCGAATAACACCCGAATTCTGCATTTTTACAATTATCCGATCTGTCGGCTTCTGTTGTTTCTATCGAGAGGTACTTTCATGCCGTTACTACCCGATGCTCTATTCCTTTCTTCTCTCTCTTTTCTTTTCTCTCTTTTCTCTCTTTTCTCTCTCTCTTCTCTCCTCTCCTCCTCCTCTCCTCTCTCTCACTCTTCTCCTCTCTCTTTCTCTCTCCTTTTCTCTCTCTTCTCTCTCCTTCTCTCTCTCTCTCTCCTCTCTCCTCTCTCCTCTCTCCTCACTCTCTCACTCCTCTCTCCTCTCTCCTCTCTCCTCTCTTCGCCTTCCGTTCTCCTCTCCTATTTCCTCTCTCCTCTCTCCTCTCTCCTTTATGGGCTTCTTTTTCTCTAGTTTTTCCAAATTTTTACTTTTTTTGCACACTTTTGTAATTTCAATTCATCTTTTTTTTATGACAAATTATCTTTTTGAGCAAACCATCGGTGGTAATATTATTTTATAATAACAAAACAACAATAGCTCAATAAATTTTCAAATTTCTATTTATTACTATATCAACGCGTCATCCTTTTGACCATAAATCGTTTTTATTCATTTTTCTGGTTTCACAAAACGTAAACAGTAAAAATTACGGAAAATACTCGAATAATTTTTAATACTAGAAATCAATGAATCTATCTTCAGAATTCGTTTTTGGAAAATTCTCCTTAACTTTTTCAAATAGAATCGTCAATTTTATTTACTTTAACGAGCAAGATCAACGCAAATTTCGTCACTCATTATTTTAACCGTAACCGTTATAATTGTCTCCAAACTTGGAACCTATTATTGGTACAAGTTAAAGAATGCAATAAATATTGTTCGCTCGTGAACTTTATTTTCCATTAGCGGAGACTCGTTTTCTAATTTGCATAAAAATAGGACGCGAACTACATTTTTCTACGGAAATTCGAGTAATGAGATTAATAAAGTTTTAAAACAACGTATTCAAAGAAAAGTAGATTTAAATATGTATCGGTAAAATTACTATTTACACGTTTTTTTACTCAACGGTTGTAATTGCATATTTTTTAATTCTACTATTCTCTTTAGAAAATAAATTTCTTTAATTCATTTATTATTTACGAAATGCTTTTTCCAATTAAAAAAATAAAAATATAATTGAGATGATTACTGAGAAAAACTTCATTTTTAGAAAATATACAGCTACACTTTCATCTAATTTACATTAAATATTAAATCGACCAGCCATCCTCAAAATTTATTTTTGTGTTATATCTCCTTGGGCTAGTAATGACAAATTATTTGTGTTAAACATTTTAAATATGTTACAGAAAGAATTCATTAAACAAAAAATTTTCAATTCGTGCAAAAAATGAAAATTAAATTAAATTGTTTTAAAAAATTTTACTTATGAAATGTTAAATAGAATTGTTTACTTATTTAATTATTTGCGAGAATACAATATTATATAATTTACGTTGCCGATACAGCTATAACTGAAATAGATTTTATCGATATATTCGTGTTGTAGAACAAACAAGCTAATTAAAATGCACTATTGAAAGTTTACTTTCTTCTTCTACGTAAAAGTTCTATTTTAACATATGTATTCAAAGTATTTCGAAACAAACTCTTCTTTTGTAGCAAAGTAGCTCGACCTTTTTAAGAGCAGACACACCAAGAATATAATTTACTAATAATTGTTAGGTAAGTGCTACTTTCACGACACTCCTACTTGGATATTAAATATTTCTTTTTATATATTGGACAACGCTATAATTTTGTTTTCTTTCTTTCAATTATTCTAATAATGCTCATTATCTATATTTATAAATAAAAGTTTGTACGTTTTATAAATTATATAAATAGTTTGATCAAATGACGAAGCTCTTATTAGTAATTGCAAAGTATGAAAATTATTATTTATGTACATAAACATTATTTTACAATAATATATTTATAAATCAATATAATATTATAATAATATTCGTGTTTGATTTTTTATTAAATTATTTCAACATTAGAATCTATTTTAATGAAATGAAAATTATTTATAAATAAAATGCGGGTAATATATGAAAATATTTTAATTATGTAATAATTTACAAATTAGGGCAAAAGTTGAATCCAGTTACAAAACATTTTAACGAATTATTAACTTATTAATGGTACCATAATAAATAAGATATATAAATAAACAATAAAAAAAATATAAATATAAAAAATAAATGTATAATACAATTCAATGTAAAAACTTTGTTTTTAATATTGAAATTTGTTTGGAATTCAGTCGTTCTTTTATGATCTTTTAAAATCTGAAGAATCAATAATATTTTTAAACCTTTGATTAATAAAATGCTTATTCTCACTTTTTAATAATGTTTATCAATTAGACACAACAAATTGCAAAAAAATAGAACACGAA
>JACCHY010000058.1:0-44553 GCA_018907195.1 Dolichoris vasculosae | reverse complement strand
GAGCAATTGAAAGAACGTTTAATGAACGTTGAAGAGTCGTTGAAAGAACGTTTCATGAACGTTGAAGAAACATTAAACGAACGTTTATTGAACATTGAAGAGACATTGAAAACACGTTTAATGAACGTTGAAGAGACATTGAAAGAACGTTTAATGAACGTTGAAGAGACATTGAAAGAACGTTAAAGTAACGTTGAAGAGACATTGAAAGAACGCATAATGAACATTGAAGAGACATTAAATGAACGTTTATTGAACATTGAAGAGACATTGAAAACACGTTTAGTGAACGTTGATAGGACATTGAAGGAACGTTTATTGAACGTTGAAGAGACATTGAAAGAACGTTTAATGAACGTTGAAGGGACATTGAAGAGACGTTGAAAGTACGTTGAAGAGACATTGAAAGAACGTTTAATGAACGTTGAAGAGACATTGAAGAGACGTTGAAAGTACGTTGAAGAGACATTGAAGAACGTTTAATGAACATTGAAGAGACATTGAAAGTACGTTTAAAGAACGTTGAAGAGACATTGAAAGAACGTTTAATGAACGTTGAAGGGACATTGAAGAGACATTGAAAGAACGTTTAATGAACGTTGAAGAGACATTGAAAGAACATATAATCAACGTTGAAGTAACATTGAAGGAACGTTTATTGAACATTGAAGAGACATTGAAAGTACGTTTAATAAACGTTGAAGAAAAATTGAAAACACGTTTAAGGAACGTTGAAGAAACATTGAATGCACGTTGAAAATACGTTTAAGACTCGTGAAAATATGGGTTTAACAATATGGGTTTTGAAATTTTATAAATTTTATTAATATAAATTATTATATTTTAATTATAGTAATAATATCCGCTTTTACTAAAAGAGCTCAATTTCCTCTTTCTACCTGACATCCTGCAGCTATAGCAACGCCAACTCGAGTTCATTCTTCAACTTTCGTTACTGCAGGTAATTATTTATGAATTCGATTTCATAGAATAAATAGTCAAAATTATCTTATTATTAAATATATTAAATCTACTGGAATAATATCTATATAATTAGTAAGAATTCCGGCTATATAGAATATGATTTAAGAGAATTTATTGCACTTTCTACATTATCACAATTTGGGATAATAATAGTAATGTTTAGAATACATGAAGATCAATTAACTTTTTTTCATTTAATTATTTTTGCAATTTTTAAGTCAATAGTATTTATATGTTCTGGAGTTATTTTTCTCAATTTAAATAATTGTCAAGACATTCAAATAATAGGCAATATTAAAAATAAAATACCTTTAACTTTTACTATTATAATAATTTTCATTATATGGAATACCGTATTTATCTGGATTTTATTCAAAAGATAAAATTTTAGAATATATTTCTATAATAATTTCTTTTTAGTAAATAGATGAGTATAAATTATTAGTATAGGTTTAATTATCATATATTCTTTACGATTATCTAGATTTTTAGAAATAATACTAATATTTCTTATCCTTATAAATATTGTAGTAATACATTATTAATAAATAATTCAATAATTATTTAATTAATATCCACTCTAATATTTGTATATTTAATAAAATGAATTCTTTTTCATAATATTGAAGAAATGTATTTATCACAAATTGAAAAATGAAATGTTTATATAATGTTTATTACTTCTTTTTTGATTGGGAAATTATTATGATATGTAAATTTACATTATAATAATTTTATAAAATTTTTTTTAGTGAAATATGATTTAGCAATTTTTTTACTAGATTACAATTTACAACCCACTAATATTTAGATACAATTTTTTTATTATTATGAAGTAGATTCTAGTAAAATAGTAACTAAAAGTTTAATTTATTTTTTTTCAATAAATATATTTATTAAAAATTATAATAGTCAACATTTAATAACATCTTTTTCTAAAATTTCTATATTAATATTATTTATATGGATATTAATTATAATAATGTAATTTAAATAGTTTAAATAAAACATATTATTGCAGATATTAAAATAATAATAATAATATTTTTAAATATTAATATAAATTTTAATTGATTATTTTTATAAATTAAATTCATTATTTTTATATTGAAAACATAATATTTTATTTAAACTATAAAAAATGATTAAGTAATTTTATTCTACAAATTATAAAACTATTGAAATTATATACCTTATTTTTGGAGTATGAACAGGAATATTTGGGAAAAGATTATCATTATTAATAAGAATTGAATTAATATCTCCTTGTTCGATTATAGGAAGTGAACGTATATATAATACTTAGGTTACATCTCATGCTCTAAACATAATTTTTATATATTAAATATAATATTTAAAATAATAATGAAATAAATTTTTAAGTGAATATTAAAAATAATATAATTAAATAAATAAATATTAATAAATTATATAAATTATGAAGGGTTTGCTTATATAGTGTAAAATATATTTAAAATAATAATTAAATAAATTTTTAAGTGAATAATAAAATTAAATAAATAAATATTAATAAATTATATAAATTATGAAGGGTTTGTACCTATAGTGTAAAATATATTTAAAATAATAATTAAATAAATTTTTAAGTTAATATTATATACACTAAAATTAAATAATTAAACTAATAAAGGTAAACACTACATTTACATGATTTATTTTATCAAAATGATCCTTATATGAGGCACTTTATTTATTTATTTAAATTATTATGTTTATACTTTATTTATTCCAGTAATAGTTATTAGAAATTTATTAGCTTTAAGAACAAGTAATTGATTTTCTTTGTTATTACTAATAGAATTGGAATTGGATCTTCATTGGACCAATCCAATTGGAATTGCTATAACTGAAGTTACTGCAGAAAAATAAGAACGAGTATCTACATCTGTCGCCACAGTAAATATCTGATGACCACATACAAAAAATCCTAAAATAGCAATTCCTTTTAATGTATAAATTACAGATAATCGATGAAATACTTTTCTTTTCTGCATCATTACATACAATATGAGAAATAAAACCAAATCCAGGGAAAATTAGAATCCAAACTTCAGGATGGCTGATAAATCAAAATAAATGATGAATAAAATAGGATCTCCCGCTCCAGATGGGTCAACGAATGAAGTATTTTAATTTCGACCAAACAATATTATTGTAATTGCTCCAGCTAAAACAGGTAATGATATTGTAATAAAAATGACATTGTTAAAATTGATCATACAAAAATTGGCCTCTTTCGTAAATGAGTATATCCTATAATTTCCCGTACCAATAATCTTAGAAATGCAACAGAAATTAATACTATAATTAAAATATCCATTGATAAAATAATTCTATTTAAATAATATAATATAATTATTGCTAAAATAACTTAATTATTTATAAATAAATTTTAAATTTATTGCTCTGATATGCTAAAGTAATACATTTATTAATTTATATTCAATAATTTAAATTATAATAGTAATAATAATAAGTCTTTCCGTACAATATTATTATAATTTTTTAAAGATAATTTATATAATGATAAATATATTTATTTTTATAACTTAATATTGTTTAAAGACAATATTATAAATTAATGAAATTAGATAACTAAATATAGATAAATTATATAAATTATTGGGGGTCGTTTATATAGTGATAAATACATTTAATTTAACAATTCGATAATGTTTGAAGAATATATTCTAATTAATGAAATCAGAGAACTAAATATAGAATAATTATATAAATTATTGAGGGGGGTAGTTTATATATTGGTAAATATATTTAATTTATTTATTTAATAATGTTCAAAGAATATTTTATAAATGAGTGAAATTAGATGTTTAGACAGAGATAAGTTTATAGAAATTATTAAGTGTAATTTATCTAATGATAAATATATTTATTTTCATAATTTAATAATGCTTAATGAATATATTATAAAATAGTGAAATAAGATTATTAGATATAGATACATTTATACAAATTATTAGAGGTAATTTATATAATGCTATATTTAGTAATTTAATAAATTAATAATGTTTAAAGAATATAATAGAAATTAGTCAAATTAGATGTTTAGTTATACATAAATTATGAAAATATTAGACGTTATTTATATAATGCTAAATATATTTATTTTAATAATTTAATAATGTTTAAAGAATATTTTATAAATTAGTTAAATTAGATGTTTTGATAGTGATAAATTTATAAAAATTTTTTGTTGTAATTTATATAATGCTAAGCATATTTATTTTCATAATTTAAGAATGTTTAAAGAATATTTTATAAATTAGTTAAATTAGATAATTAGATACAGATAAATTTATAGAAATTATTTGGGATAATATATCTATTGATAAATATATGTTTTTTAATAATTTTATATGCACAACGAACATTTTATAAATTAGTGAAATTAGATGTGTAGATAGAGATAAATTTATAGAAATCACTAGAGGTTTTATGGAATGATAATATATTTAATTTAAGTATTTAATATTATTTAAAGAGTATATTATAAATTAGTGAAATTAGATGTTTAGATATACATAAGTTTATAGAATTATTAGAAGTTTTTTATATAATGATAATTTATTTAATTTAATAATTTGATAAAGTTTAAAGAATATTTTAAAATTTAGTGAAATTAGATGATTAGATATAGATAAATTTATAGAAATTATTGCTGGGTAATGTAAATAATGATATATAAATTTTATTTAACAATGCTTAAATATTTCAGAATAAATTAGTAAAATTAGATGTTTAGATATACATACATGTATAGAAATAATTAGATGTATTCTATATAATGATAAACAGATTTATCTTTACAATTTGATATTGTTTAAAGAATATTTTATAAAACAGTGAAATTCGATGGTTAGATTTAGATAAATTTATAAAAATTATTTGAGGTTAATTTACACAATGATATACATATTTTAAGTAATAATTTTTAAATAATACATAATAAATTAATAAAATTAAATGTTTAGATATATATACATTTATAAAATATTTTAGATGTAATTTATATAATGATAAATATATTTATTTTTATAATTTATTAATGTTTGAAGAATATTTTACAGATCAGTGTAATTAGATGATTAGGTATATATAAATTTATAGAAATTGGGGGGGGTGGTAATTAAAAAAATGATAAATATATTTATTTTAATAATCTAATAATGTTTAAAGACTATTTTATAAATTAGTTAAATTAGATATTTAGTTACAGATAAATTTATAGAAATTATTTGGGGTAATTTATGTATTGATAAATATATGTTTTTTAATAATTTATTAATGCGCAACAAACATTTTAAAAACTAGTGAAATTAGATGTGTAGATAGAAATAAATTTATAGAAATTACTTGAGGTTTTATACAATGATAATATATTTAATTTAACTATTTAATATTATTTAAAGAGTATATTATAAATTAGTGAAATTAGATATTTATATATAGATAAATTTATAGAAATTATTAGATGTATTTTAAATAATGATATATATATTTATCTTTACAATTTGTTATTGTTTAAAGAATATTATATAAATTAGTGGAATTAGATGGTTAGATATAGATAAATTTATAAAAATTATTTGACGTTAATTTACACAATGATATATATATTTTAAGCAATAATTTTTAAATAATATACAATAAATTAGTAAAATTAGATGTTTAGATTTACATATATATATTTATAGAAATTTCTAGATGTAATTTATAAATATATTTAATTTAATAATTTAGTATTGAATTCTATGAGTAGATAAAAGATATTCTATAATTGCTTCTAATGATGTATTAGGTTTTACATAAAAAATTACTAATTTTTTAGTTCATATTTATTCTATTATAATAATTATAAGAAATATTACTCTTCTATATGATATAGATATTCCTATTGATGAAATTAAGTTTCAATCGTGATATACATCAGGATAGTCACAAATTCGACGTGGTATACCCCTTAAACAATAAAAATGTTGAGGGAAAAAGTTACATTCACTCCAGTTGAAATAAATTGTGCTTTTAATCATTTATGATTTATTGCTAACACAGTAATAGTACGATATCAATATACAATTCTACCTACAATAGCAAATACTGCTCCTATAGATAATACACAATGGAAATTAGAAACTACATAATAAGTTTCATTTAGTAATACATCTAAAGCCGATATAACTAAAACAATTCCTGATACTCGTATAATTGCAACATTTAATTTTATTTTTATACCAATTATTGTAGCTAATCATCTAAATACTTTAATCCCAATTGGAATTGCTATAACTAAAGTTACTGCAGAAAAATAAGAACAAGTGTCTACATCTGTGGCTACAGTAAATATCTGATGACCACATACAAAAAATCCTAAAATAGCAATACCTTTTAAAGTATAAATTACAGATAATCGATGAAATACTTTTTTTTCCTGCATCATTATATACAATATGAGAAATTAAACCAAATCCAGGTAAAATTAGAATGCAAACTTCAGGATGTCTGATAAATCAAAATAAATGATGAAATAAAATAGGATCTCCCGCTCCAGATGGGTCAACGAATGAAGTATTTTAATTTCGACCAAACAATATTATTTTAATTGCTCCAGCTAAAACAGGTAATGATATTGTAATAAAAATGACATTGTTAAAATTGATCATACAAAAATTGGCCTAGCATATAAATTTCCTACATTTATATTTAAAATTGTTACAATAAAATTAATAGCTCCTAAAATTAAAGAAATTCTAGCTAAATGTAATCTAAAAATAGTAAAAGCTACTGAAAAAGTTCTATGAAATAATTTTGAAGTCAAGGGAGGATATATAGTTAATCCCGTACCTGATCCTCCAAAACGTATTGAACATAATATACATATAAAAGCTGGAGATAATAATCAAAATCTTTAACTATTAAGTCGAGGCAAAGCTATGTCTGGTGCTCCACAAATTACAGCGATTAAATAATATCAAACCCTCCTACTATTACAGTATCAGGAAAAAAAAATTATAGATAAAGCATGAGACGTAACTAAAGTATTATGTATACATTCATTTCCTATAAACGAACCGGGAACTATTAATTCAATTCGATTAATATTGAAAATCTTATCCCAAATATTCCTGTTCATATCCCAAAAATAAGGTATATAATTCTAATCATTTTATGAGTTGTACAATAAAATCAATTACTCATTTTATATTGTTTAAATAAAATATTATATTTTCAATATAAAAATAATGAATTTAATTTATAAAAATAATCAATTAAAATTTATATTAACATTTAGAAATATTATTATTATTATTTTAATATCTTCAATAATATGTTTTATTTAAAATATTTCAATTAAATTATTATAATTAATATTAATATAAATAATATTAATATAGAAATTGTAAAAAATGATGTTATTAAATGTTGACTATTATAATTTTTAATAAATATTTTTATTGAAAATAAATAAATCAAATTTTTATTTATTATTTGCAAACAATTTTCTTCATAATAATAATAAAAATTGTATCCAAATTTTAGTGGATAATAAAATATAATTCTAGCAAAAAAATTTCTTAATCATATTTTACTAAAAAAAAATTTTATAAAATTATTTTAATTTACATTTACATATCATAATAATTTCCCAATCAAAAAAGAAGTTATATTATAGAAATTCCATTTTTCAATTTGTGAAAATACATTTCTTCAATATTATTAAAAAGAATTCATTTTATTAAATATACAAATATTAGAGTTGAAATTAATAAAATAATTATCGAATTATGTATTAATAATGAATCACTACAATTTTTATAAGTATAAAAATTATTACTATTATTTCGAAAAATCTATATAATCGTGAAGAATATATAATAGTTAAACCTGTACTAATCATTAATATTCATTTATTTAGTAAAGCGAAATTGTTAGTAAAAATATATTCGAAAATTGTATCTTCTGAATAAAATTCAGATAAAAACGGTATTCCACATAATGAAAATCTAGCTACTATTATAATATTAAAAGTTAAAGGTATATTATTTTTAATATTGCCTATTATTCGAATTTCATGATAATTATTTAAATTATAAATAATAACTATTGCACACATAAATATTATTGACTTAAAAATTGCATGAATAATTAAATGAAAAAAAGTTAATTGAAATTCGATGTATTCTAAAAATTATTATTATTATCCCTAATTGTGAGAATGTAGATAATGCAATAATTTTTTTTAAATCATATTCTATAATAGCCAAAATTGCTGCTAATACTATAGTAATTATTCCAGTATATTTAATATATTCTACATAAAGATAATTTTGACTAATTAGTCTATGAAATCGAATTATTAAATAAATACCTGCAGTAATGAAAATTGAAGAACGAATTAGAGATAAACTGGAACTGGCGCTGCTATAGCTGCACGAAGTCAGATAGAAAGATGAAATTGAAGCTACTATTAAAAGCGGCAATTATTACTATAACTAAAATAAAATAATTTATATTAAGAAAAATTATAAAATTTCAAGACCCACATATTAATATTAATCCAATTGATATTAAAATAATTACACCTCTAATTCGATTTATTTCAATTGTATATTTTGGATTAATAATTATTCATAATATTGATAAAATAAAAAAATCGTATAGAATTTTTGTCATGAGATATATATTCATTACAATACAATAAAATTATAGAAGAAATTAGAAATACAATAAAAATAATAAATAATGTTATTCAATCAATATATAAATATATACTAATAGCACTTCTATAAATTGAAATAACATTTCATTCTAAATAAATTGAATAATTTATTAACATATGTAATATACTTATAATAAATCTATTTCATAAAAAAATTATTCTTGATAAATAATATAAAATAATATATATATATACATATATTCAAAGTATTACATTATATTTTTAAATCCACAAATTAATATTTTATAATAAATTACTTAAATTAGAAAGATATTTCTATTTTTAAGATTAAAAAGCTTGAAGGAATTCAATGTATAATTATTACTATATAATTATTAATATTACTTGTATAAATTATATTGATAAACCTATTAGTTTTCCATGAAATCTGTAAGAAAACACATATAAACTATAAATTGCACTAGTAAATATTCTTAATATTAATAAAATTAAATATACTATCATGATATAAATTACTTCTAATAATTTCTATAAATCCATCTATATCTAAATATATAATTTCACTTATTTATAATACACTATTTAAACATTATTAATTTATTAAATTAAATTTATTATCATTCTATAAATTACTGTTAATAATTTCAATAAATTTATCTATATCTAACAATCTTATTGCTCTATTTTATAATATATGCCTTAAATATATACCATTATTAAAATATAAGAAAAAATGTATTCATCAGTATATAAATTACCTTTAATAATTTATATAAATTTATCTATATCTAACAATCTTATTTCACTTTTTTATAATATATTCATTAACCATAATTAAATAATATAAATAAATATATTTATCTTTATATAAATTACCCCAATAATTTCCATACATTTATCTATATCAAAACATCTAATTTAAGTAATTAATAATATATACTTTAGGAATTATTATATTATAAAAAAAAAATATTTTTCTTTATATAAATTACCCCCAATAATTTCTATAAATTTGTCTATATCTAATAATCTTATTTCACTATTTTACAATATATTCGTTGAACATTATTAAATTATAAAAATAAATATATTTATCATTATATAAATTAATCCCAATGTATATTGTAAATCTCTCTATATCTAATTATCTAAATTCACTAATTTATAATGTATTTTTAAACAGTAATAAATTATTAAATAGAAATTACTTATCAGTATATAAATAAAGTCTAATAATTTCTATAAATTTATCTATATCTAAACCTCTAATTTCACTAATTTACAATATATATTTTAACCTTCTTACATAATAAAAAAAAATATATTTATCATTCTATAAATTACCCCCTTAATTACTATATATTTATCTATATCTATATATCTAATTTCACTAATGTCTAAAATATTCTTAAAACATTAATAAATTATTTAAATAAATATATATATCATTATATAAATAACCTCTAATATTTCCATAATTTTATGTATAACTAAATATATAATTTCACTATTTTCTAATATATTCTATAAACATTATTAATTTATTAAATGAAATATATATAACATTATATAAATTATAGGAGAAAATATTGTCCTATGATTATGGGGGGGGGGGGGATTTTCAGTAAGAAATGCTACTTTAAATCGGTTTTATTCACTTCATTTTTTAATACCTTTTATTATTGTATTTATAGTAATTATTCATTTAGTATTACTTCATGAAGTAGGTTCATCAAATCCTGTAGGATTAAATAGAAATTATTTTAAAATTCCTTTTAATCCTTACTTTACTATTAAAGATATTATTGGATTTTTAATTTTAATTGCATTTTTATTACTAATTACTTTATTTTATACCTATATTCTTTCTGATGCTGAAAATTTTAATAAAGCTCGCTATATAGTTACTCCTATTCATATTCAACCTGAATGATATTTCTTATTTGCTTATGCTATTTTTCGAACTGTCCTAATAAATTAGGGGGTGTAATTCCTTTATTGATATCATTTGTGATTTTAATATTTATTCCATTTATTTCTTATTATAAAATTAAAGGATTTAAATTTTTAATTATAAATAAGATATTGTTTTGAAATTTTGTAGCGATTTTTATTGTTTTAACATGAGTAGGAGCTAAACCGATTGAAGAGCCCTATGTAATTATCAGCCCTAAGTAATTATTACATTTCACCGATATTAACTACTCTATTAATTAAATTTATTAAAATTTAAAAATGTAATAAATTTTTGTTTCGACCTAAAAAAGGATATAATTTTATCCATTTTTATAATTATTAAGCTATAATAGCATGTAATTTAAAATTACGTTTCTAGAAGTAAAATCTTCTAATAATTTAATATAAATAAATAATTAATAATATTTAAAAAATTCGAATTATTGTTAGTATGGCTAACATAATTGGTAAAAAATCTTTTCAAACTAACTATTACAATATCATAACGATATCGAGGATAAGTTACTCGATTTCAAATTACTATAATTACCATTAATATAAATATAAAATAAAATTCAATTCTAAAAGTATTTGCATCTAAAAAAATAATTCTATATAAATATATTGTAATTAAAATTATTCCATATTCTGCATTAACAAATCTTCTTCTTATATATTCAACATTGAAACCAGACACTAATTCAGTTTCTCCTTCAAATAAATCAAATGGAGTTCGATTTAATTCTGCTAATATTCTAATAAATAATATTATTCCTGCGGGAAACAATATAAAAATAAATCAAGTATAATATTGATATTCTATTATTTCAATTAAATTAGAACTATCTACTAATAATAAAACTCTAAAAAAAATAAAAATTATAGTAACTTCATATGCAGTTGTTTGAGCTACTCTACGCAAATTTCCTAATATTGCAAAACAAGAAGTTGAAGATCAACCAGATAATATTAAACCCCTAATCTTAAAATACAAAAATAGTTAAAAAATTAATATTAGAATTTATAAAATCTACATAATAAGGTAAAGATATTCATAATATTAATATAATTAATATACTTAATATTGGACTAATAATGTAAAACAAATAATTGGTTTTTAAAATAATTAATGATTTTTCTAAAAATAATTTTATCCCATCACTAAGAGGTTGTAATAATCCAAATACTCCAACTTTATTTGGCCCCTTTCGTAATTGAGTATATCCTATAATTTCCCGTACCAATAATCTTAGAAATGCAACAGAAATTAATACTATAATTAAAATATCCATTGATAAAATAATTCTATTTAAATAATATAATATAATTATTGCTAAAATAACTTAATTATTTATAAATAAATTTTAAATTTATTGCTCTGATATGCTAAAGTAATACATTTATTAATTTATATTCAATAATTTAAATTATAATAGTAATAATAATAAGTCTTTTCGTACAATATTATTATAATTTTTTAAAGATAATTTATATAATGATAAATATATTTATTTTTATAACTTAATATTGTTTAAAGACAATATTATAAATTAATGAAATTAGATAACTAAATATAGATAAATTATATAAATTATTGGGGGTCGTTTATATAGTGATAAATACATTTAATTTAACAATTCGATAATGTTTGAAGAATATATTCTAATTAATGAAATCAGAGAACTAAATATAGAATAATTATATAAATTATTGAGGGGGGTAGTTTATATATTGGTAAATATATTTAATTTATTTATTTAATAATGTTCAAAGAATATTTTATAAATGAGTGAAATTAGATGTTTAGACAGAGATAAGTTTATAGAAATTATTAAGTGTAATTTATCTAATGATAAATATATTTATTTTCATAATTTAATAATGCTTAATGAATATATTATAAAATAGTGAAATAAGATTATTAGATATAGATACATTTATACAAATTATTAGAGGTAATTTATATAATGCTATATTTAGTTAATTTAATAAATTAATAATGTTTAAAGAATATAATAGAAATTAGTCAAATTAGATGTTTAGTTATACATAAAATTATGAAAATATTAGACGTTATTTATATAATGCTAAATATATTTATTTTAATAATTTAATAATGTTTAAAGAATATTTTATAAATTAGTTAAATTAGATATTTAGATACAGATAAATTTATAGAAATTATTTGGGATAATATATCTATTGATAAATATATGTTTTTTAATAATTTTATATGCACAACGAACATTTTATAAATTAGTGAAATTAGATGTGTAGATAGAGATAAATTTATAGAAATCACTAGAGGTTTTATGGAATGATAATATATTTAATTTAAGTATTTAATATTATTTAAAGAGTATATTATAAATTAGTGAAATTAGATGTTTAGATATACATAAGTTTATAGAATTATTAGAAGTTTTTTATATAATGATAATTTATTTAATTTAATAATTTGATAAAGTTTAAAGAATATTTTAAAATTTAGTGAAATTAGATGATTAGATATAGATAAATTTATAGAAATTATTGCTGGGTAATGTAAATAATGATATATAAATTTTATTTAACAATGCTTAAATATTTCAGAATAAATTAGTAAAATTAGATGTTTAGATATACATACATGTATAGAAATAATTAGATGTATTCTATATAATGATAAACAGATTTATCTTTACAATTTGATATTGTTTAAAGAATATTTTATAAAACAGTGAAATTCGATGGTTAGATTTAGATAAATTTATAAAAATTATTTGAGGTTAATTTACACAATGATATACATATTTTAAGTAATAATTTTTAAATAATACATAATAAATTAATAAAATTAAATGTTTAGATATATATACATTTATAAAATATTTTAGATGTAATTTATATAATGATAAATATATTTATTTTTATAATTTATTAATGTTTGAAGAATATTTTACAGATCAGTGTAATTAGATGATTAGGTATATATAAATTTATAGAAATTGGGGGGGGTGGTAATTAAAAAAATGATAAATATATTTATTTTAATAATCTAATAATGTTTAAAGACTATTTTATAAATTAGTTAAATTAGATATTTAGTTACAGATAAATTTATAGAAATTATTTGGGGTAATTTATGTATTGATAAATATATGTTTTTTAATAATTTATTAATGCGCAACAAACATTTTAAAAACTAGTGAAATTAGATGTGTAGATAGAAATAAATTTATAGAAATTACTTGAGGTTTTATACAATGATAATATATTTAATTTAACTATTTAATATTATTTAAAGAGTATATTATAAATTAGTGAAATTAGATATTTATATATAGATAAATTTATAGAAATTATTAGATGTATTTTAAATAATGATATATATATTTATCTTTACAATTTGTTATTGTTTAAAGAATATTATATAAATTAGTGGAATTAGATGGTTAGATATAGATAAATTTATAAAAATTATTTGACGTTAATTTACACAATGATATATATATTTTAAGCAATAATTTTTAAATAATATACAATAAATTAGTAAAATTAGATGTTTAGATTTACATATATATATTTATAGAAATTTCTAGATGTAATTTATAAATATATTTAATTTAATAATTTAGTATTGAATTCTATGAGTAGATAAAAGATATTCTATAATTGCTTCTAATGATGTATTAGGTTTTACATAAAAAATTACTAATTTTTTAGTTCATATTTATTCTATTATAATAATTATAAGAAATATTACTCTTCTATATGATATAGATATTCCTATTGATGAAATTAAGTTTCAATCGTGATATACATCAGGATAGTCACAAATTCGACGTGGTATACCCCTTAAACAATAAAAATGTTGAGGGAAAAAGTTACATTCACTCCAGTTGAAATAAATTGTGCTTTTAATCATTTATGATTTATTGCTAACACAGTAATAGTACGATATCAATATACAATTCTACCTACAATAGCAAATACTGCTCCTATAGATAATACACAATGGAAATTAGAAACTACATAATAAGTTTCATTTAGTAATACATCTAAAGCCGATATAACTAAAACAATTCCTGATACTCGTATAATTGCAACATTTAATTTTATTTTTATACCAATTATTGTAGCTAATCATCTAAATACTTTAATCCCAATTGGAATTGCTATAACTAAAGTTACTGCAGAAAAATAAGAACAAGTGTCTACATCTGTGGCTACAGTAAATATCTGATGACCACATACAAAAAATCCTAAAATAGCAATACCTTTTAAAGTATAAATTACAGATAATCGATGAAATACTTTTTTTTCCTGCATCATTATATACAATATGAGAAATTAAACCAAATCCAGGTAAAATTAGAATGCAAACTTCAGGATGTCTGATAAATCAAAATAAATGATGAAATAAAATAGGATCTCCCGCTCCAGATGGGTCAACGAATGAAGTATTTTAATTTCGACCAAACAATATTATTTTAATTGCTCCAGCTAAAACAGGTAATGATATTGTAATAAAAATGACATTGTTAAAATTGATCATACAAAAATTGGCCTAGCATATAAATTTCCTACATTTATATTTAAAATTGTTACAATAAAATTAATAGCTCCTAAAATTAAAGAAATTCTAGCTAAATGTAATCTAAAAATAGTAAAAGCTACTGAAAAAGTTCTATGAAATAATTTTGAAGTCAAGGGAGGATATATAGTTAATCCCGTACCTGATCCTCCAAAACGTATTGAACATAATATACATATAAAAGCTGGAGATAATAATCAAAATCTTTAACTATTAAGTCGAGGCAAAGCTATGTCTGGTGCTCCACAAATTACAGCGATTAAATAATATCAAACCCTCCTACTATTACAGTATCAGGAAAAAAAAATTATAGATAAAGCATGAGACGTAACTAAAGTATTATGTATACATTCATTTCCTATAAACGAACCGGGAACTATTAATTCAATTCGATTAATATTGAAAATCTTATCCCAAATATTCCTGTTCATATCCCAAAAATAAGGTATATAATTCTAATCATTTTATGAGTTGTACAATAAAATCAATTACTCATTTTATATTGTTTAAATAAAATATTATATTTTCAATATAAAAATAATGAATTTAATTTATAAAAATAATCAATTAAAATTTATATTAACATTTAGAAATATTATTATTATTATTTTAATATCTTCAATAATATGTTTTATTTAAAATATTTCAATTAAATTATTATAATTAATATTAATATAAATAATATTAATATAGAAATTGTAAAAAATGATGTTATTAAATGTTGACTATTATAATTTTTAATAAATATTTTTATTGAAAATAAATAAATCAAATTTTTATTTATTATTTGCAAACAATTTTCTTCATAATAATAATAAAAATTGTATCCAAATTTTAGTGGATAATAAAATATAATTCTAGCAAAAAAATTTCTTAATCATATTTTACTAAAAAAAAATTTTATAAAATTATTTTAATTTACATTTACATATCATAATAATTTCCCAATCAAAAAAGAAGTTATATTATAGAAATTCCATTTTTCAATTTGTGAAAATACATTTCTTCAATATTATTAAAAAGAATTCATTTTATTAAATATACAAATATTAGAGTTGAAATTAATAAAATAATTATCGAATTATGTATTAATAATGAATCACTACAATTTTTATAAGTATAAAAATTATTACTATTATTTCGAAAAATCTATATAATCGTGAAGAATATATAATAGTTAAACCTGTACTAATCATTAATATTCATTTATTTAGTAAAGCGAAATTGTTAGTAAAAATATATTCGAAAATTGTATCTTCTGAATAAAATTCAGATAAAAACGGTATTCCACATAATGAAAATCTAGCTACTATTATAATATTAAAAGTTAAAGGTATATTATTTTTAATATTGCCTATTATTCGAATTTCATGATAATTATTTAAATTATAAATAATAACTATTGCACACATAAATATTATTGACTTAAAAATTGCATGAATAATTAAATGAAAAAAAGTTAATTGAAATTCGATGTATTCTAAAAATTATTATTATTATCCCTAATTGTGAGAATGTAGATAATGCAATAATTTTTTTTAAATCATATTCTATAATAGCCAAAATTGCTGCTAATACTATAGTAATTATTCCAGTATATTTAATATATTCTACATAAAGATAATTTTGACTAATTAGTCTATGAAATCGAATTATTAAATAAATACCTGCAGTAATGAAAATTGAAGAACGAATTAGAGATAAACTGGAACTGGCGCTGCTATAGCTGCACGAAGTCAGATAGAAAAAGGAAATTGAAGCTTTTAGTAAAAGCGACAATTATTACTATAACTAAAATAAAATAAGGTAAAATAATAAAATAATCATTATTAATTTATTAAATTAAATATATAATCTTTATATAAATGACCTCTAATAATTTATATAAATTTATCTATAAATCTATGAACGTTGAAGAAACATTGACAGCACGTTTAATGAACGTTGAAGAAACATTGAAAACACATTTAATGAACGTTGATGCAACATTGAAAACACGTTGAAAACTCGTTGAAAATACGTTTGAAAAACGTTTCAGAAACACTGCAGAAAAATTGAAAACACTTTTAAGACTCGTTAAAGAAACATTGAAAACACGTTTAATGGACGTTGAAGAAACATTGAAAACACGTTTAATGCACTTTGAACAGACATTGAAAACACGTTTAATGAATGTTGAGAAAACATTGAAAACACGTTTATTAAGCGTTGAAAATACATTTAAGATACATTTATGAAATGTTTTAAAAAACGTTTCAGACATGTTTACAATGCTTTTCGGGAACATTGAAAAAACGTTGCAGAAACGTTGAATTTACGTTTAAGAAACGATGAAGAAACACTTACTTTTAATGTATATATTATATATATATATAGTTTATATATATATAGTTATATATATATTTTATATCGTGTAAAATATATTTAAAATAATAATTACACGAATTTTTAAGTGAATATTATAAATAATAAAATTAAATTATTAAATATTATTTTATTATATAAATTATGTGGGGTTGTTTATATAGTGTAAATTATATTTAAACTAATAATTAAATAAATTTTTAAATATGTAGTATAAATAATAAAATTAAATTATTAAATATTATTTTATTATATAAATTATGTGGGGTTGTTTATATAGTGTAAATTATATTTAAACTAATAATTAAATAAATTTTTAAATATGTAGTATAAATAATAAAATTAAATTATTAAATATTATTTTATTATTGAAAAATAGACTATAAAGTCATTGGGTTCATGCCCCAAAAATATTTAATTGAAATTATTAAATTTTTTCTTTAAAGATAGATTAAATTTAAAATTATTAGACTCATAATCTAAAGATAGATAAAAATGCTTCTTTAAAAAAATTTTAGTTTAAAAAAAATATTTTTCTTACAAAAAAAAGTTAATAATAATTTTTATTAAATTTTAAAGAATTTTAATTTAGTTTAAAAATTAATTGGAAAATTTTTAATATATATAATTTTTAGAGGAATATTAAATTTAAATAATTTAATATATTTATGAAAATAAATAATATCATGTAATATGTAAGATTTTATTATTGTAAGAAATTACTAATAAGAAATTTTTGTAGTATAGATTAAATTTGTGCCAGCAATAGCGGTTAAACAGATTATACAAATTAATAATAATTATTGACTTATAATAATTAGTTAAATTAAAATAAATAAAAAAATATTTTATGGGTGAAATCTAAGAAATATTTATTAATTTATTTTTATAAATTAATTTTTAATATATAAAGATTTAGTAAGAAACTAGGATTAGATACCCTATTATTTAAATAAGAAAAAGGTTAATTAAGTAGTATTAAATTTAGAAATTTAAGAATTATGGCGGTATATTAACTATATAGAGGAATTTGTCACGTAATTGATAACCCACGAGAGGAAGAACTTAAATTTATGCTTATGTATGTTCATATTAAGAATATTCTTTAAAGAAATAAATATTTAAAATGTTTTTATATATATATATATATATATATATTAAATTATTATAATATAAAAATCTAATTTAGATCAATATGTAGCAATATTTAAGAGTATGATGAATTACATTTTTGTATCAGATAATAATTTTAATATTAATTTGAAGTAGAATTTATTAGTAAATTTTTATAAATTATTAAAATTGAATAATGATTTTAATATATGTACAAATCGCCCGTCAATTCTATATAAATTGTAGAATAAGTCGTAACAAAGTAAATGTACTGGAAAGTGCATTTAGAAAGAAATATAGTTTAATTTAAAATATTTATATTGCATATGAATGATGAAAAATTTTTTTCTATTTTTATATATTAGTGTTCAAAGCATAAAAAATTTTGAATTTTTTGGAAATAATTAAATTTTATTATATATTTTAAATAAATTAATTATTATTAAATTAAATAATAATATATATTTAAATAAATATTATTATTAAATTATATAATAATATATATTTAAATAAATATTAATTTAATTAATTAAAATTTTGTGAATATATATATATATATATAATTTAATTTATTTATATTATATAAAATAATAATAAATTTTTTTAATTTAGTATTAATTTAAAAAAATAAAATTATTTGATAGTTAAAAAGTATTGTGAAAGAAAATATTAATTTAATTTATTTATATAAAGTAAAAAATAATATTTTTTACCTTTTGTATCAGGGTTTATTAAAATTAATGAATAAATTTATTTAATTCTCGAAAAAAATTGAATTAATTAATTATGAGTTTTAATGTGGAAATATTATTGAAAATAATTAATTAGAGGTAAAATGCTAATCGAAATTTTTATATCTAGTTATTTTATAAATAAATTTAATTTAGATAAAATTTTTAATTAATATTTTTTATAATAATGTTAATTTAAATTTTATTAAAAATTTAAGGGATAAACTTTAAATTTATTTTAATATATTAAATAAACTAATTCTTATTATTATTAATTTTTTATATTTAATATTAATAAATATAAATTTAAAAATTTAAATAAAGAAATAATTTATTTTATTTTAATATTTAATTAATTATAAAATTAAAAATTTAAATTATTAAAATTTTGAAATAATGATAAAATTAGTAAATAATTATATTATATTAAATTTATATATATATATATATATTGATAGATTAAATTAAGGAATTCGGCAAAAATTTTATTCGCCTGTTTAATAAAAACATGTCTTATTGATAATAATTTTAAGTCTAATCTGCTCAATGATAATATTTAAATAGCTGCAGTATCTTAACTGTACAAAGGTAGCATAATCATTTGGCTTTTTATTGAAGTCTGGAATGAAAGATTGCACGAAATAAAATCTGTCTCAATTTAATTAAAATTTAAATTTTATTTTAAGTAAAAATTCTTAAATAAATTTAAAAGACGAGAAGACCCTATAGAATTTTATTATAATAATAATTTATATTTTAATAAGTTATATATAAATTATTATTATTATTTAATTGGGGCTAATTTAAAAATTTAATAAATTTTTTAAAATTAATAAATTTACATAATTATATTTAAATAAATATTATTATATTATTCATTAATAAATGAATTTGTATTAAATTATAATCCATTTTTAGTGAAATTAAAATAAATTACCTTAGGGATAACAGCGTAATATTTTTGGAGAGTAATTGATAAAAATGTTTGCGACCTCGATGTTGAATTAAGTTAAATATTTAGTTGAGAAATTAAATAAATTAAGTCTGTTCGACTTTTAAAAACTTACATGATTTGAGTTTAAAACGGTGTGAGCCAGTTTGGATTCTATCTTTAAATAATTATAATAATTTTGTACGAAAGGACTTATTATTATTACTATAGTAATTTAAATTAATGAATATAAATTAATAATTATATATTACTTTAGCATATTAGTGCAATAAATTTAGGATTTATTTATAAATAATTTTAATTATTTAAGTAATAATTATTAGATATTATTTAAATAGTATTATCTTATCAATTGATGTTGTAATTATAGTATTAATTTCAGTAGCATTTTTAACTTTATTAGAACGTAAAGTTTTAGGATATGTACAATTACGAAAAGGGCCAAATAAAGTAGGGATTTTTGGTTTATTACAACCTTTTAGTGATGGAATAAAATTATTTTTAAAAGAATCTTTAATTATTTTAAAGACTAATTATTTTTTTTATATTATTAGTCCAATATTAAGAATAATAATTATATTAATATTATGATTAACTTTACCATATTATGTGGATTTTATAAATTCTAATATTAATATATTAACAATTTTTTGTTTTTTAAGATTAGGAGTTTATCCTTTAATATTATCTGGATGATCTTCTACTTCTAGATTTGCAATATTAGGAAGATTACGTAGAGTAGCACAAACTATTTCATATGAGGTTTCTATAATTTTTATTTTTTTTAGAGTTTTATTATTAGTAGAAAGATATAATTTAATTGAATTAATAGAATATCAATATTATAGATGATTTATTTTAATATTATTTCCTGTAAGAGAAATAATATTTATTAGTATATTAGCAGAATTAAATCGAACTCCTTTTGATTTATCAGAAGGAGAATCTGAATTAGTTTCTGGATTTAATGTTGAATATATAAGAGGAAGCTTTGCAATATTTTTTATTGCAGAATATGGGATAATTCTATTTATAATATATTTATTTACACTTATTTTTTTAGGTGGAAATATTTTTAATATTAGATTTTATATTATATATATAATAATAGTAATTTTAGTAATTTGAATTCGTGGTACTTATCCCCGATATCGATATGATACTGTAATAGAATTAGTATGAAAAGATTTCTTACCAACAATTTTGGCAATTTTAATAATTATTAGATTTTTTAAAATAATATTAATTATTTTTTTATATTAAATTATTAGAAGATTTTACTTCTAGATTTGTAATTTCAAGTTACAAGCTATTATAGCTTAATAATTTAAAAATGGATAAATATATATCTTTTTTTAGGTCGAAACTAAAATATTTTACATTTTTAAATTTTAAATAGGTTTACTAATCATACTGTTATTATTGGTGAAATAAAATAGTATCTAAAATATATAATAGAAGTAATTTGTCTAATTAATACGTATGGTTCTTCAATAGGTTTAGATCCTACTCATGTTAATACAATAAAAATTGCTACAAAAATTCAGAATAAAATTTTATTATATATCTGAAATTAAATCCTTTAATTTTATAATCGGAAATAAATGGAATAAATAATAAAATTAAAATTGATATTAATAGTGCAATTAGCCCTCCTAATTGTTCGTAAAATTGCATAAGCAAATAAAAAATATCATTCAGGTTGAATATGAATAGGAGTAATTATTGAATTAGCTTTATTAAAATTCTCAGCATCAGAAAGAATATATGGATCAATAAGAATAATTATAATAAAATTGTAATTAATACTAAAAATCCAATAATATCTTTAATTGTAAAATAAGGATGAAAAGGATTTTAAAATAATTACTATTTAATCCTAAAGGGTTAGATGAACCTACTTCATGTAGTAAAACTAAATGAATAATCACTAAAAATAAAATAATAAATGGTATTAAAAAATGAAAAGAATAAAATCGATTTAAAGTAGCATTATTTACTGAAAAACCCCCTCATAATCATAATACTATATCTTCTCCTATATATGGAACTGCTGAAAGTAAATTTGTAATAACAGTTGCCCCTCATAATGATATTTGACCTCATGGTAATACATAACCTATAAATGCTGTTATTATTGTTACTAAAAAAATAACTACTCCTATTGATCAAGGTTTATATGATTTAAAAGTATTATAATATAAATTTCGGCCAATATGTATATATATACATATAAAAAAAATTGAAGCCCCATTTATATGAATTATTCGTAAAAATCAACCATAATGTACATCTTGTATAATATGTATTACACTATTAAAAGCTATACCTACATTAGGGGTATAATGTATTGATAAAAATAAACCTCTTGCAATTTGTATAAATAAACATAAACTAATATAAAGAACCAAAATTTCATCAAATATTTATAGGAGTAGGTAAATTAATTAATGAATTATTAATAGTTTTTAATAATACATTAGTTTTTATTCTAGACTTTTTCATTAAAAATTTTATAATTTATTTTAAATTTATAATATTAATATTAAAAAAATTTATATTTTATTTTAAAATAATGTTTATTTAATATATTCTTAATATTATTTAGATTTACGACAATTTTTTTTTTTATAATTATTTTTACAATTGTAATTAAACAAATTAATAAAAAAAATAATATAAAATATAAAACATATTTTTTATCTTCTAAATATAAATATAAATAATTAATATTATTATCTATTATTTTAACATTTTTAAGTATTTCCAAAGGTAATACATCAATAGAATTTGAAATAAATAAAAGTTCTTTATTTATATTATCAATTAAAAGAAAAATAATAACAAATACTATTATTATATTTCTAGTGATTATTATTACATCATAAATACTAAAGTAAGCTATTGGATTATTCACAAATCTAATAAAATAATAAAATAATACTATTAAACCTCCAATTAAAATTAAAAAAATTATTACAATTGATAAATTATTATATGCATAAATTGCTAAAGGAATTACAATACAAATTAAAATTAAAAATAAAACTAAACCTAAAAATAAAGGATTAAAATCTTTTGATGAAGTAATTATAAAATATGACAAAGCAACCAAAAAAGGCGCTAATTTAATCATTCAGATTAGTAATGTTATATCTATTGACATTAATTATTTATAATAAGCTTTATCAAAAAATAATTTAATTAAAATATTAGTTTGGAGACTAAAGTTATAAACTTATATGTTTATTTTTTGATTTAGTTATAAATTTTTAATTTATTTTTAATTTACAAAATTAATATTTTATTTAAATTAATAACTAAAATTTTTTTCGATTATTATATTTATTTAATAATATTTATATTATCAATAATATTAGTATCTTATATTTATAATCAAATATTATTAACTTTAATAATATTTGAATTTGTAATAGTAAGAGTATTAATATTTTTAATTTTAATTTTAGTTAAAACAATAAATATTTATTTATTATTTTATTATTTAGTAATTGTAGTTTGTGAAGCTGTAATAGGTTTAACATTATTAGTATTATTAATACGATCAAGTGGTAATGATAATGTTAGAGTTAATGTATTATTAATATGTTAAAAATTATAATATCATTAGTAATAATAATAGTAATAATTAAAAATTTTCATAAAAATTTATTAATAAATTTTTATGCAAATATTTTATTTTTATTAAGATTTTTAATATTTTTAAATTATGGATTTAATAATTATTGAAGAATAATTTATTATTGAATAGGATTAGATAATATTAGATTTTCTTTATTAATTTTAAGTTTATGAATTACAGGATTAATAATTTTAGTAAAAAAAATAAATAACATAAATTTTTATATCTTATTATTATTAGTATTATTATTTTGTTTATTTATAAGTTTTTCTAGAATAAATTATTTTATTTTTTATTATTTTTTTGAAATTACATTAATTTCTACATTTATTTTAATTATAGGTTGAGGTTATCAACCTGAACGAGTTATAGCAAGAATATATATATTAATTTATTGTTTATTTGCATCTTTACCTTTATTATTAATTATTTATTATTTATATAATATTTTTAATTCTTTAATTTTTGAAATAATTTTTTGATCAAATTTTAATAATAATTTTATTTATTTTTTTTTAATTTTTGCATTTTTAGTAAAATTACCTATATTTATATTTCATTCTTGATTATCTAAAGCACATGTAGAAGCTCCTATTTCAGGTTCAATAATTTTAGCTGGGGTATTATTAAAATTAGGAGGGTACGGATTATGTCGATCTATAATAATTATAATAAAAAGTTCTGTTAATATAAGCTTGTTTATATTACAATTAGTTTCATTGGAATAATTTATTTAAGTTTAGTATGTTTACAACAATTAGATATAAAAATTTTAGTAGCATATTCTTCAGTAGTTCATATAGCAGTAATATTAATAAGAATTATATCAATAATTTATTGAGGATTTTTAAGAGGAATTTTAATAATAATTGGACATGGTTTATGTTCATCAGCAATATTTATTATTGTAAATTTTTTATACGAACGTACTAATAGTCGAAATATTATAATTAATAAAGGAATAATTTATTTTATCCATCTATATATTTATGATGATTTATTTTTTGTTCAATTAATATATCTGCTTCAATTTCGTTAAATTTACTAAGTGAAATTATTATAGTATGAGTAATATTAAATTGATCTTATAGTGTAATAATTTTACTAATATTAGGAATATTTATTAGAGCAATTTATAGATTATATTTATTTTCTTATAGATTTCATGGAAAAATAATAAGATTATTAATTAAAATTTACCCAAATAATATTAATAATTATATTGTAATAATTTTACATTGAATTCCTTTAAACTTTTTAATTTTAAAAATAGAAATATTTATTTAATTTAAATAATTTAATAAAAATATTAATTTGTGGAATTAAAAATGTATAGAAATACTTTACATATATATATATATAATATTATTTTATATTATTTAAGAAGGATAATTTTTATATGAATTAGATTTTTTATATTTATTATAAGTATATTATTAATATTACTTAAATATTCAATTTATTTAGAATGAAATGTAATTTCATTATATAGTAGATCTATTAATATATATGTATATATTGATTGAATAACTTTAATATTCATATTTATTTTTTATTAATTTCTTCAATAATTTTAATATACTGTAATGAATACATAAGTCATGATAAAAATTCTATTCGATTTTTTTATTTAATTTTTTTTTTATTATATCTATATTATTAATAATTATTAGTCCAAATATAATTAGAATTATTATTGGATGAGATGGGTTAGGATTAATTTCATACTTATTAGTAATTTATTATAATAGATATTCTAGATATAATTCTGGAATGCTTACAGTTTTAATAAATCGAGTAGGGGATGTACTTATTTTAATATCAATTGGAATAATATTAACTTATGGGTCTTGAAATTTTATAAATTTTATTAACATAAATTATTTAATTTTAATTATAGTAATAATTGCAACTTTTACTAAAAGAGCACAATTTCCTTTTTCAGCTTGACTTCCTGCTGCAATAGCAGCACCTACTCCAGTATCTTCTTTAGTACATTCTTCAACTTTAGTAACTGCAGGAATTTATTTATTAATTCGATTTCAAAGATTAATTAGACAAAATTATTATATTATAGAATATATTAAATATACTGGAATAATTACTATATTATTAGCAGGAATTTCTGTTATTTTAGAATATGACTTGAAAAAAATTATTGCATTTCCTACTTTATCTCAATTAGGAATAATAATAGTAATTTACAGAATACATCAATTTGAATTAACATTTTTTCATTTAATTATTCATGTAATTTTTAAATCAATAATATTTATATGTTCAGGAGTTATTATTCATAATATAAATAATTATCAAGATATTCGAATAATAGGCAATGTAAAAAATAATATACCTTTAACTTTTACTATTATAATAGTAGCTAGTTTTTCATTATGTGGGATACCCTTTTTATCTGGATTTTATTCAAAAGATATAATTTTAGAATATATTTTTACTAATAATTTTTCTTTAATTAATAAAAAAATATTAATAATTAGAACAGGTTTAACTATTATGTATTCTTCTCGATTATCTAGATTTTTAAGAAATAATATTAATAATTCTTATCCCTACAAAAATTGTATTGATTCAATATTAATAAATAATTCAATAATTATTTTATTAATTATAACTTTAATATTTGGTTATTTAATAAAATGAATTCTTTTTAATAATATTGAAGAAATTTATTTATCACAAATAGAAAAATTAAATTTTTATATAATATGTATTATTTCTTTTTTTATTGGAAAATTTTTATGATATATAAATTTAAATTATAGAAATTTTATAAAATTTTTTTTTAATAAAATATGATTAAGAAATTTTATCACCAGAAATTTAATTTATTATCCTTTAAAATTTGGATATAATTTTTATTATTATTATGAACAAAATTATAGACAAATAATAACTAAAAATATAATTTCTTTATTTTCTAATAAAATATTTATTAAAAATTATAATAATCAACATTTATTATCATTATTTTCTACAATTTCAATATTAATATTAATTATATTAATATTAATAATAATAATTTAATTTAAATAGTTTAAATAAAACATAATATTTAAGATATTAAAATAATATAATAATAATATTTTTAAATAATAAAATTTAATTTTTATAAATTAAATTAATTATCTTTATATTGAAAATATAATGTTTTACTTAAACTATATAAAATGAGTAAATGATTCTACTCTACTAATCATAAAACTATTGGGATTTTATATCTTATTTTTGGTGTATGAACAGGAATATTTGGTATAAGATTATCCATACTAATACGTATTGAATTAATAGTACCTGGATCTTTTTTCGGTAATGAACATTTATATAATACTTTAGTTACATCTCATGCATTAACAATAATTTTCTTTTTTATTATACCTACACTAGTAGGGGGGTTTGGAAATTATTTAGAGTACCAGTAATATGTGGTGCACCTGATATAGCTTTTCCACTTCTTAATTATTTTAAGATTTTGATTATTACCTCCAGCTTTTATATGTATATTATATTCAATAAGATTAGGTGGTTCAGGTACAGGATGAACTATATATCCACCTTTATCATCAAAATTATTTCATAGATCATATTCTGTAGATTTTACAATTTTTAGATTACATTTAGCTGGAATTTCTGCTATTTTAGGGGCAATTAATTTTATTGTTACAATTTTAAATATAAATGTAGGAAATTTATATGCAAGTCCTATTTTTATTTGATTAATTTTAACAACTTCATTTTTAATTATAATATTTTTACCTGTATTAGCGAGAGCAATTACAATATTATTATTTGATCGAAATTTAAATACTTCATTTTTTGATCCTTCAGGAGGTGGAGATCCAGTATTATTTCAACATTTATTTTGATTTTTTGGGCATCCCGAAGTATATATTTTAATTCTACCAGGATTTGGTTCAATTACTCATATTGTTTATAATGAAGTAGGAAAAAAAGAAGTATTTGGTCATTTATCTATAATTTATGCTTTAAAAGGTATTGCTATTTTAGGATTTTTTGTATGGGGGCATCATATATTTACTATTGGAATAGATGTAGATACTCGTTCTTATTTTTCAGCAATAACTTTAGTTGTTGCAATTCCTACTGGTGTTAAAGTATTTAGATGATTAGCTACAATAATTAGAATAAAAATAAAATTAAATGTAGCAATTATATGAGTATTTGGTTTTATTTTTTTATTTACTGTAGTGGGTTTATCTGGAATTATTTTAGCAAGTTCAGCTTTAGATGTATTATTACATGATACTTATTATGTAGTAGCTCATTTTCATTATGTATTATCAATGGGTGCTGTATTTGCTATTGCAGGAGGAATTGTATATTGATACCCCGCAATTACTGGTTTAGCAATAAATCATAAATGATTAAAAGCTCAATTTATTGCAATATTTATTGGAGTAAATGTAACTTTTTTTCCTCAACATTTTTTAGGATTAAGAGGTATGCCACGTCGAATTAGAGATTATCCTGATGTATATCATGGCTGAAATTTAATTTCATCAATAGGAATATTTATATCATATAGAAGAGCAATATTTTTCACATTTATTATAATAGAATCAATATGAACACAAAAATTAGTAATTTTTGAGGTTAAACCTAATACATCATTAGAAGTAATTATAGAGTATCCTATTTCTGCTCATTGTATTCAAGAAGTTCCAAAAATTTTTGAACCTCCATTTATTGATGCAAAATATACTAAATATGCAAAAGAAATTGAACAATGAAATAAAGATAATAAACCTTATGATTGATATACTCCTTTATCTCATTTTGATGGTCGCTATCAAGTATTACCAAATATTCGAGAAATATATAAATAATTCTTTCTAATATGGCAGAATAGTGCAATAATTTAAGCTTTATATATGTGATATTTATATTACTATTAGAAATAGCATTTTGAGGACAATTATCCTTACAAAATCCTGCAACACCATTAACACAACAATTAGATTTATTTCATGATTTAAATATAACAGTATGTTTATAAATTTTTGCTTCAGTAGTATATTTTGCAACATTTGTACTTATTAATAAAGGCTATGATTATAATTATTTACATAGAGAATTTCTTGAAACTTTATGATTAGTATTACCAGTAATTGCAATAACATTATTAACTTTTCCTTCTTTATATTTATTATATATAGTAGATACAGAAGCTGAAAATCCATTATTTACTGTTAAAGCAATTGGTCATCAATGATATTGAACATATGAATATAATGATATTGTAAATAAAGAATTTGATTCATATATACTAACAAAAATATCAAAAAAATGAATATTCCGATTATTAGATGTAGATAATTTTATAGTTTTACCAATAAAAAGAAGAATTCGATTATTAACTACTTCAACAGATGTTATTCATGCTTTTGCAGTACCTTCATTAGGAATTAAAGTTGATGCAGTACCAGGACGAATTAATCAAATAAATTTATATGTATCTCGACCTGGGGTATATTTTGGTCAATGTTCAGAAATTTGTGGAGTTAATCATAGATTTATACCAATTGGTATTGAAGTAATTTCAATAAAAAATTTTTTAACTTGATTAAAAAAATAAATTAAAATATTAATAATAATTAATAAATTAAATATTTGATCAATTATTTAAAAAATAAAAAATTAGTTAAACTTATAATATTAATTTGTCAAATTAAAGTTATTAAATTATAAATAATATTTTTTATATAAATTATTTTTTTAAAATAAATCAATTAATTGGAAGTTAATTATATTAATTATACTATTTATATTAAGTTATTAAATATGGAAATTTATATAATATTAAATATAATAAAATTCATACTATATCAACAAAATGTCAATATCAAATTCCTAATTCAATTCTTAAATGGATTACATCATTAAAATGATTAATTAACATTCGAAATAAAGTTACAATAAAAAAAGTAGTTCCTATTATTACATGTAAACCATGAAATCCAGTTAATATAAAAAAAATTGAACCATAAATTGAATCAGCAATTGTAAACTCTCTTTCATAATATTCTAAATATTGAAAATATGAAAAAATAATTCCTAATATAACTGTATAAAATATAAATAATACGCCATGAAATTTATTATTATTTTTAATTAAAATATGACTATAATGTGCTGTAAATCTAGAAGTTACTAATAATACTGTATTTAATAAAGGAAAACCATTAGGATTAAATATTTCAATACCTGAAATTGGAAAGTCAAAATCAAATTTAGTAATTAAAATTGTATCAAATAAACATAAAAAAAATCTAAAAAAAAATATTCTCTCAGAAATAATAAATGTAATTACTCCAATTTTAAATTCTTCATTTGCGAATGAAGTATGATCTTTATAATAAATCCTTTCTTGAACTATATCATATCACCATATAATAGCTACATATACAATTAAAGTTATTCCAATTCATATATATGTTCAATTCCTATGTTTAAAAAATAAATAAATTCCGTAAAATTCTATTGATATTCCGACAGATATTAGTAAAGGCCATGGCCTTTCTTTTACTATATGATAAGGTTGGACTGTTGGACTATAAGAATAATTATCTTTCATTAAGGAATTTCACTAGTATAACTAATTACTAATATAGTAAATACATATGCTTGAATGAAGGAAACTATTAATTCTAAAATAATTAATAAAATTTGAATTATCCCTGCAATTATTGCTAATGAATACCTAAATTCTATTAAAGTAGAAATTAATATTAATACTACATGCCCTGCAATTATATTAGCACTTAATCGTAATGCTAATGAACCAAATCGTATTAAATTTCTAATAGTTTCTACTACTACTAAAAATATTATTAATATTATTCTTGAAATTCCTCTTGGAACTAAATGAGCAAATATATGATTATAATATTTATATCATCCATATATATTAATCCCTAATCAAATTCTTAAAGATAAAGTTAATCCAAATACTATATGCCTAGAAGGTACAAAAATATAAGATATTAATCCAAAATAATTATTTAATAAAATTATTAAAAATAATCCTATAAATAAAATTATATTAAAATAATGATCTTTTTTTTTTAAAAGAATTTTAAATTCTCTAATTATTCTTTGAAAAATAATAATTAATACTATATTTCATCGATTTGGGATTATTCAATAATTTTTTGGAATTAAAAATAATATTAATACAATTGCTATTCAATTTATTGAAAAATTATTAGAAGTAGAGGGGTCAAATATTCTGAAAATACTTATCATAATCATTTTATAGATAATTTTTTATTATTTTTATTAACAATATTATTACTAATATTATTATTATTATAAATAACTATATAATTTAATATTACTATAAATAAAATTAAAAATATTAATACATAAAAAAATAAATTAACTCATAATAATGGTTTTATTTGTGGAATATTATTTTAATAAGAAGTTACTTATTAACTCTATTTAATTTAATAGATTTATTAAAATTAATATGTTTAAATTTATTATTAATATTAATATAATTTATATAAATCAATTGATATCTTAATTAAAGAATTGATCTTTTAAATCAAAAATAATAATACTACTTTATTTCAATTGAATGAAACAAATAACTATTTTATTTATAGTTTTAATTATTATTTTTTTCATAAAATTTTTAAATTTTATTATTTCTAAAAAAAAATATAAAAATTATGAAAAATTATCAATTTTTGAATGTGGATATGATCCTTTATCTAAAAATCGATTACCTTTTTCTATACAATTTTATTTAATTAGTGTATTATTTTTAATTTTTGATGTAGAAATTTCTTTAATTTTACCATTTATTGATAATAATATATATTATTTATTTGAACCATATTATTTAATAATAATTATTTTTGGAATTTTATTATTTGGTTTATTATTAGAATGATATGAGGGAGTAATTAGATGATTTAAATAATTTATATTTAATAGTTTATAAAATAAAACTTTAAATTGCAAATTTAAAAAAGTATATTTAATATACTTAAATATATAAATATATAGTAATAAGAATTTTAAATTCTATAAATAAATTTACAGTTTATTACCTATATTCAGACATATTACTATAAGAAATATAAATTATTTTATTATTTTATTAATGAATTAGAAGTTCATAATGAATAATATTTCTAATTGGAAATATAATCTCAATTCTATTATTAACAATAACATACCTCTATTTGGTTTCAATTAATAAAATTTATATAATTATTAATATATAATTATTAATATACAATGCATTAATAATGTTTAAAGAATATATTATACATTGGTGAAATTAGATGCTTAGATATTGTTAAATCTATAGAAATGATTAGAGGATATTTATATTATGATTGTATATTTAGTTCAATGCATTATTAATGTTCAAAGAAGATATTATAAATTGGTGAAATTAGATGCTTAGATACAGTAAAATTTATAGAAATTATTACAGGTAATTTATTTTATGATTGTATATTTAGTTCAATACATTATTAATGTTTAAGCATATATTATAAATTGGTGAAATTAGATGTTTAGATTCAGTTAAATTTCAAGAGATTATTACAGGTAATTTATATTATGATTGTATATTTATTTCAATACCTTATTATTGTTTTAAGATTATATTATAAATTTGTGAAATTAGATGCTTAGATACAGTAAAATTTATGGAAATTATTAGAGGTAATTTATATTATGATTGTATATTTAGTTCAATACATTATTAATGTATAAGGAATATATTATATAACAGTGAAATTAGCTCATTAGATACAGTAAAATTTATAGAAATTATTATAGGTAATTTATGTTATGATTATATATTTAATTGAATATATTATTATTGTTTAAGGAACTATACTAAATCTATTATAATATATAATAATTATAATATATAATAATATATATATGTATATATATATATATATATATTAATAATAATAATAATTAAATAAATTATATGAAATTATTTATATAGTGTAAATTATATCTAAACTAATAATTAAATAAATTTTTAAGTATGTATTATAAATAATAAAATTAAATTATTAATAAAGGTAAATATTATATATGCATGATTTATTCTATCAAAATAATCCTTATATCGGCACTTTATTTATTTATTTAAATTATCTTTTTATACATTATTTATACCAGTAGTAGTTATTAGAAATCTTTTAGCTTTAAGAACAAGTAATTTATTTTCATTATGATTATTAATAGAGTTAAATTTAATTAGTTTTATTTTTATAATAATAATTGATGAACATATAAAATTAAATTATTTATTAATTTATTTTTTATTACAATCTATTTGTTCAATGTTATATTTATCTTTAAATTTATTTTATTTTTCAGATTTTTCGTTATTAATAATAGTATTAAGAATTTTAGTTAAAATAGGAATACCTCCATTTTTTGTTTGAATATATAATTTAATAATAAATCTTAGTTGAATAAATATTTATATTTTATCAAGTTTACAGAAAATTGTTCCAATTATTATTTTAAATTCAATTGTTAATATGAATAATGTATTTGTTAATAATTTATTAATCATAATTTTAGTTTTTACTCTAATTTGAGCATCAATATATGCTTTAAATTTTAATTCTTTAAAAATTTTTATAATAATATCTTCGATTATTAATATATCTTGGTTAATTTTATTAATATTTGTTAATGGAGTAATAGTAATTAATTATATAATTATTTATTTTATTATTATAATAAATTTAATAATTATATTTAATATATTTAATATAAAAATTATTAGGGATACTTATATATTGAAAATATTAGATAAAAAATATTTTTTATAATAATATTAAGAGTACTATCTATAGCAGGAATCCCGCCATTTTTTGGTTTTATTTTAAAATGAATATCATTAAAGTATATAGTTATATTACCATTTAATTTAATATTGGTATTTATTATTTGTTCAATTATTAGAGTAATTTTTTTATATACGAATTATTTATTCTAGAATATTAATATATTATAATTCTAAAAATATACATTATAAATTTATTAATCTGAAATTTAATATCTCATATAGAATAATTTATTCTAATTGAATTGCATTAATAATAATATTATTATATATCATTATTTAAAAATTTTAAGTTATTTAAACTTTAAACCTTCAAAGTTTAGAATATATATATTAATAATTATATAAATTTTATTAATTGAAACCAAATAGAGGTATGTTATTGTTAATAATAGAATTGAGATTATATTTCCAATTAGAAATATTATTCATTATGAACTTCTAATTCATTAATAAAATAATAAAATAATTTATATTTCTTATAGTAATATGTCTGAATATAGGTAATAAACTGTAAATTTATTTATAGAATTTAAAATTCTTATTACTATATATTTATATATTTAAGTATATTAAATATACTTTTTTAAATTTGTAATTTAAAGTTTTATTTTATAAATTATTAAATATAAATTATTTAAATCATCTAATTAATCCCTCATATCATTCTAATAATAAGCCAAATAATAAAATCCCTGAAATTGGAAAGTCAAAATCAAATTTAGTAATTAAAATTGTATCAAATAAACATAAAAAAAATCTAAAAAAAAAATATTCTCTCAGAAATAATCAATGTAATTACTCCAATATTAAATCCTTCATTTGTGAATGAAGTATGATCTTTAGAATAAATCCTTTCTTGAACTATATCATATCACCATATAATAGCTACATATACAATTAAAGTTATCCTAATTAATATATATGTTCAATTCCTATGTTTAAAAAATAAATAAATTCCGTAAAATTCTATTGATATTCCGACAGATATTAGTAAAGGACATGGCCTTTCTTTTACTATATGATAAGGTTGCACTGTTGGACTATAAGAATAATTATCTATCATTATATAAATTACCTCTAATATATATGATATAAATTACCTCTAATAATTTCCATAAATTCAACTGTATCTAAGCATCTAATTTCACCAATTTATAATATATTCTTTAAACATTAATAATGTATTGAACTTAAATATACAATCATAATATAAATTACCTGTAATAATTTCTATAAATTTAACTGTATCTAAGCATCTAATTTCACCAATTTATAATATATTCTTTAAACATTAATAATGTATTGAACTAAATATCAATCATAATATAAATTACCTCTAATAATTTCTATAAATTTAACTGTATCTAAGCATCTAATTTCACCAATTTATAATATATTCTTTAAACATTAATAATGTATTGAACTAAATATACAATCATAATATAAATTACCTCTAATAATTTCTATAAATTTAACTGTATCTAAGCATCTAATTTCACCAATTTATAATATATTCTTAAACATTAATAATGTATTGAACTAAATATACAATCATAATATAAATTACCTGTAATAATTTCCATAAATTTAACTGTATCTAAGCATCTAATTTCACCAATTTATAATATATTCTTTAAACATTAATAATGTATTGAATTAAATATTCAATCATAATATAAATTACCTCTAATAATTTCTATAAATTTAATTGTATCTAAGCATCTAATTTCACCAATTTATAATATAATTTTAAAACATTAATAATTTATTGAACTAAATATACAATCATAATATAAGTTGCCTCTAATAATTTCTATAAATTTAACTGTATCTACAGATCAAATTTCACCAATTTATAATATATTCCTTAAACATTAATAATGTATTCAATTAAATATTCAATCATAATATAAATTACCTATAATAATTTCTATAAATTTAATTGTATCTAAGCATCTAATTTCACCAATTTATAATATAATTTTAAAACATTAATAATTTATTGAACTAAATATACAATCATAATGTAAGTTGCCTCTAATAATTTCTATAAATTTAACTGTATCTACAGATCAAATTTCACCAATTTATAATATATTCCTTAAACATTAATAATGTATTCAATTAAATATTCAATCATAATATAAATTACCTATAATAATTTCTATAAATTTAACTGTATCTAAGCATCTAATTTCACCAATTTATAATATATTCTTTAAACAATATTAATGCATTGAACTAAATATACAATCATAATATAAATTACCTCTTATAATTTCCATAAATTTAACTGTATCTAAGCATCTACTTTCCACAATTTATAATATATTCCTTAAATATTAATAATGTATGGAATTAAATATTCAATCATAATATTAATTACCTCTAATAATTTCTATAAATTTAACTGTATCTAAGCGTCTAATTTCACCAATTAATAATATATTCCTTAAACATTAATAATGTATTGAATTAAATATTCAATCATAATATTAATTACCTCTAATAATTTCTATAAATTTAAATGTATCTAAGCATCTAATTTCACCATTATATAATATATTCTTTAAAAAATAGTAATGTATTCAATTAAACATATGTTCATGATGTAAATAACCTGTAATAATTTCTATAAATTGTACTGTATCTAATGAGCTAATTCCACCAATTTATAATATATTCCTTAAATATTAATAATGTATTGAACTAAATATACAATCATAATATAAATTACCTCCAATATTTTCTATAAACTTGAGTGTATATATGCATCTTATTTCACCAATTTATAATATATTCCTTAAACAATAATAATGTATTCAATTAAATATATAATCATACTATAAATTACCTCGAATAATTTCTAAAAATTTAACTGTGTCTAATGAGCTAATTTCACTGTTATATAATATATTCCTTAAACATTAATAATGTATTGAATTAAATATACAATCATAATATAAATTACCGAATAATTTCTATAAATTTAATTGTATCTAAGCATCTAATTTCACCAATTTATAATATAATTTTAAGACGTTAATAATGTATTGAATTAAATATACAATCATAATATAAATTACCTCCAATAATTTCTATAAATTTAACTGTGTCTAAGCTTCTAATTTCACCAATTTATAATATAATTTTAAGACATTAATAATTTATTGAACTAAATATTCAATTATAATATTAGTTACCTCTAATAATTATTATAAATTTGACTGTATCTAATGAGCTAATTTCACTGTTATATAATATGTTCCTTAAACATTAATAATGTATTGAACTAAATATACAATCGTAATATAAATTACCTCTAATAATTTCCATAAATTTATCTGTATCTAAGCATCTAATTTCACCAATTTATAATATATTCCTTAAACATTAATAATGTATTGAACTAAATGTACAATCATAATATAAATTACCTCTAATAATTTCCATAAATTTAACTGTATCTAAGCATCAAATTTCACCAATTTATAATATATTCCTTAAACATTAATAATGTATTGAATTAAATATACAATCATAATATAAATTACCGAATAATTTGTATAAATTTAATTGTATCTAAGCATCTAATTTCACCAATTTATAATATAATTTTAAGACATTAATAATTTATTGAACTAAATATACAATCATAATATAAATTGCCTCTAATAATTTCGATAAATTTGACTGTATCTAAGAATCAAATTTCACCAATTTAGAATAAATCTCTTAATCATTATTAATGTATTGAATTAAATATACAATCATAATATAAATTACCTAATAATTTCTATAAATTTAACTGTATCTAAGCATCAAATTTCACCAATTTATAATAAATCTCTTAATCATTATTAATGTATTGAATTAAATATACAATCATAATATAAATTACTTAATAATTTCTATAAATTTATCTGTATCTAAGCATCTAATTTCACCAATTTATAATATATTGTTTAAAAATTAATAATGTATTGAATTAAATATACAATCAGATATAAATAACCTGTAATAATTTCTATAAATTTTACTGTATCTAATGAGCTAATTTCACCAATTTATAATATATTCCTTAATCATTAATAATGTATTGAATTAAATATACAATCATAATATAAATTACCTAATAATTTCGATAAATTGAACTGTATCTAAGCATCAAATTTCACCAATTTATAATAAATGTCATAATCATTATTAATGTATTGAATTAAATATACAATCATAATAAAAACTACCTCTAATTATTTCTATAAATTTAATTGTGTCTAAGCATCTAATTTCACCAATTTATAATATATTCCTTAAACATTAATAATGTATTGAATTAAATATACAATCATAATATAAATTACCGAATAATTTCTATAAATTTAACTGAATCTAAGCATCAAATTTCACCAATTTATAATAAATCTCTTAATCATTATTAATGTATTGAATTAAATATACAATCATAATATAAATTCCCTCCAATAATTTCTATGTATTTAACTGTGTCTAAGCTTCTAATTTCACCAATTTATAATATAATTTTAAGACATTAATAATTTATTGAACTAAATATTCAATTATAATATTAGTTACCTCTAATAATTATTATAAATTTTAATTTATCTAATGAGGTAATTTCACTGTTATGTAATATGTTCCTTAAACATGAATAATGATTTGAACTAAATATACAATCGTAATATAAATTACCTCTAATAATTTCCATAAATTTATCAGTATGTAAGCATCTAATTTCACCAATTTATAATATATTCTTTAAACATTAATAATGTATTGAACTAAACGTACAATCATAATATAAATTACCTCTAATGATTTCCATAAATTTAACTGTATCTAAGCATCAAATTTCAACAATTTATAATATATTCCTTAAACATTAATAATGTATTGAATTAAATATACAATCATAATATAAATTACCGAATAATTTCTATAAAATTAACTGAATCTAAGCATCAAATTTCACCAAATTATAATAAATCTATTAATCATTATTAAAGTATTGAATTAAATATACAATCATAAAATAAATTACCTCCAATAATTTCTATAAATATAACTGTATCTAAGCATCTAATTTCACCAATTTATAATATATTCTTTAAAAAATAATAATGTATTCAATTAAATGTATATTCATGATATAAATAACCTGTAATAATTTCTATAAATTTTACTGTATCTAATGAGCTAATTTCACCAATTTATAATATATTCCTTAAACATTAATAATGTATTGAATTAAATATACAATCATAATATAAATTACCTAATAATTTCTATAAATTTAACTGTATCTAAGCATCAAATTTCACCAATTTATAATAAATCTCGTAATCATTATTAATGTATTGAATTAAATATACAATCATAATATAAATTACCTCCAATAATTTCTATGAATTTAACTGTGTCTAAGCTTCTAATTTCACCAATTTATAATACAATTTAAGACATTAATAATTTTTTGAACTAAATATTCAATTATAATATTAGTTAACTCTAATAATTATTATAAATTTTACTGTATCTAATGAGGTAATTTCAGTGTTATATAATATGTTCCTTAAACATGAATAATGTATTGAATTAAATATACTATCAGATATAAATAACCTCAAATAATTTCTATAAATTTAACTGAATCTAAGCATCAAATTTCACCAATTTATAATAAATCTCTTAATCATCATTAATGTATTGAATTAAATATACAATCATAATAAAAACTACCTCTAATTATTTCTATAAATTTAATTGTGCCTAAGCATCTAATTTCACCAATTTATAATATATTCCTTAAACATGAATAATGTATTGAACTAGATATACAATCGTAATATAAATTACCTCTAATAATTTCCATAAATTTATCTGTATGTAAGCATCTAATTTCACCAATTTATAATATATTCTTTAAACATTAATAATGTATTGAACTAAATGTACAATCATAATCTAAATTACGTCTATTAATTTCTATAAATTTAATTGTATCTAAGCATCTAATTTCACCAATTTATAATATAATTTTGAGACATTAATAATTTATTGAACTAAATATACAATCATAATATAAATTGCCTCTAATAATTTCGATAAATTTAACTGTATCTAAGAATCAAATTTCACCAATTTAGAATAAATCTCTTAATCATTATTAATGTATTGAATTAAATATACAATCAGATATAAATTACCTCGAATAATTTCTATAAATTTAACTGTATCTAAGCATCTAATTTCACCAATTTATAATATATTGTTTAAACATTAATAATGTATTGAATTAAATATACAATCAGATATAAATAACCTCAAATAATTTCTATAAATTTTACTGTATCTAATGAGCTAATTTCACCAATTTATAATATATTCCTTAAACATTAATAATGTATTGAATTAAATATACAATCATAATATAAATTACCTAATAATTTCTATAAATTTAACTGTATCTAAGCATCAAATTTCACCAATTTATAATATATTCTTTAAACATTAATAATGTATTGAACTAAATGTACAATCATAATATAAATTACCGAATAATTTCTATAAATTTAACTGAATCTAAGCATCAAATTTCACCAATTTATAATAAATCTCTTAATCATTATTAATGTATTGAATTAAATATACAATCATAATAAAAACTACCTCTAATTATTTCTATAAATTTAATTGTGTCTAAGCATCTAATTTCACCAATTTATAATATAATTTTAAAACATTAATAATTTATTGAACTAAATATTCAATTATAATATTAGTTACCTCTAATAATTTCTATAAATTTTACTGTATCTAATGAGCTAATTTCACCAATTTATAATATATTCCTTAAACATTAATAATGTATTGAAATAATATACAATCATTATATAAATTACCTCTAATAATTTCCATAAATTTAACTATATCTAAGCATCAAATTTCACCAATTTATAATATATTCGTTAAACAATAATAATGTGTTGAACGAAATATACAATCGTAATATAAATTACCTCTAATAATTTCCATAAATTTATCTGTATCTAAGCATCTAATTTCACCAATTTATAATATATTCTTTAAACATTAATAATGTATTGAATTAAATATACAATCAGATATAAATAACCTCAAATAATTTCTATAAATTTTACTGTATCTAAGCATCTAATTTCACCAATTTATAATATATTCCTTAAACTTTAATAATGTATTAAACTAAATGTACAATCATAATATAAATTACCTCTAGTAATTTCCATAAATTTAAATGTATCTAAGCATCAAATTTCACCAATTTATAATATATTCCTTAAACATTAATAATGTATTGAATTAAATATACAATCATAATATAAATTACCGAATAATTTCTATAAATTTAACTGAATCTAAGCATCATATTTCACCAATTTATAATAAATCTATTAATCATTATTAATGTATTGAATTAAATATACGATCATAATTTAAATTACCTCCAATAATTTCTATAAATTTTACTGTATCTAAGCATCTAATTTCACCAATTTATAATATATTCCTTAAACTTTAATAATGTATTGAATTAAATATACAATCATAATATAAAAAACCTATTAATTTCTATAAATTTAACTGTATCTAAGAATCAAATTTCACTAATGTAGAATAAATCTCTTAATTATTATTAATGTATTAAACTAAATGTACAATCATAATATAAATTACCTCTAGTAATTTCCATAAATTTAACTGTGTCTAAGCTTCTAATTTCACCAATTTATAATATATTGTTTAAACATTAATAATGTATTGAATTAAATATACAATCAGATATAAATAACCTCAAATCATTTCTATAAATTTAACTGAATCTAAGCATCAAATTTCACCAATTTATAATATATTCTTTAAACATTAATAATGTATTGAACTAAATGTACAATCATAATATAAATTACCTCTAATAATTTCCATAAATTTAACTGTATCTAAGCATCAAATTTCACCAATTTATAATATATTCCTTAAACATTAATAATGTATTGAATTAAATATACAATCATAATATAAATTACCGAATAATTTCTATAAATTTAACTGTATCTAAGCATCAAATTTCACCAATTTATAATAAATCTCTTAATCATTATTAATGTATTGAATTAAATATACGATCATAATTTAAATTACCTCCAATAATTTCTATAAATTTAACTGTGTCTAAGCTTCTAATTTCACCAATTTATAATATATTGTTTAAACATTAATAATGTATTGAATTAAATATACAATCAGATATAAATAACCTCAAATAATTTCTATAAATTTTACTGTATCTAAGCATCTAATTTCACCAATTTATAATATATTCCTTAAACTTTAATAATGTATTGAATTAAATATACAATCATAATATAAATTACCTCTAATAATTTCCATAAATTTAACTGTATCTAAGCATCAAATTTCACCAATTTATAATATATTCGTTAAACAATAATAATGTGTTGAACTAAATATACAATCGTAATATAAATTACCTCTAATAATTTCCATAAATTTATCTGTATCTAAGCATCTAATTTCACCAATTTATAATATATTCTTTAAACATTAATAATGTATTGAACTAAATGTACAATCATAATATAAATTACCGAATAATTTCTATAAATTTAACTGAATCTAAGCATCAAATTTCACCAATTTATAATAAATCTCTTAATCATTATTAATGTATTGAATTAAATATACAATCATAATAAAAACTACCTCTAATTATTTCTATATATTTAATTGTGTCTAAGCATCTAATTTCACCAATTTATAATATAATTTTAAAACATTAATAATTTATTGAACTAAATATTCAATTATAATATTAGTTACCTCTAATAATTTCTATAAATTTTACTGTATCTAATGAGCTAATTTCACCAATTTATAATATATTCCTTAAACATTAATAATGTATTGAAATAATATACAATCATTATATAAATTACCTCTAATAATTTCCATAAATTTAACTATATCTAAGCATCAAATTTCACCAATTTATAATATATTCGTTAAACAATAATAATGTGTTGAACGAAATATACAATCGTAATATAAATTACCTCTAATAATTCTATAAATTTAACTGTATCTAAAGATCTATTTTCACAATTTATAATATATTCTTAAACATTAATAATGTATTGAACTAAATTACAATCATAATATAAATTACCTCTAATAATTTCTATAAATTTAACTGTATCTAAGCATCTAATTTCACCAATTTATAATATATTCTTTAACACATTAATAATGTATTGAACTAAATATACAATCATAATATAAATTACCTGCTAATAATTCCTATAATTTAACTGTATCTAAGCATCTAATTTCACCATTTATAATATATTCTTAACATTAATAATGTATTGAATTAAATATCAATCATAATATAAATTACCTCTAATAATTTCTATAAATTTAACTGTATCTAAGCATCTAATTTCACCAATTTATAATATATTCTTTAAACATTAATAATGTATTGAACTAAATATACAATCATAATATAAATTACCTCTAATAATTTCTATAAATTTAACTGTATCTAAGCATCTAATTTCACTAATTTATAATATATTCCTTAATCATTAATAATGTATTGAATTAAATATACAATCATAATATAAATTACCTAATAATTTCTATAAATTTAACTGTATCTAAGCATCTAATTTCACCAATTTATAATATATTCTTTAAACATTAATAATGTATTGAACTAAATATACAATCATAATATAAATTACCTCCAATAATTTCTATAAATTCAACTGTATCTAAGCATCTAATTTCACCAATTTATAATATATTCTTTATACATTAATAATGTATTGAATTAAATATTGAATCATGATATAAATTACCTCTAGTAACTTCTATAAATTTAACTGTATCTAAACATCTAATTTCACCAATTTATAATATGTTCTTTAAACATTAATAATGTATTGAATTAAATATTCAATCATGATATAAATTACCTCTAGTAATTTCTATAAATTTAACTGTATCTAAACATCTAATTTCACCAATTTATAATATGTTCTTTAAACACAAATAATGTATTTAATTAAATATACAATCATAAAATAAATTACCTCTAATCATTTCTATACATTTAACAGTATCTAAGCATCTAATTTCACCAATATATAATATATTCATTAAACATAAATAATGTATTGAATTAAATATTCAATCATGATATAAATAACCTCTAATAATTTCTATAAATTTAACTGTATCTAAGCATCTAATTTCACCAATTTATAATATATACTTTATACATTAATAATGTATTGAACTAAATATTCAATCATGATATGAATGACCTCTAGTAATTTCTATAAATTTAACTGTATCTAAGCATCTAATTTCACCTATTTATTATATATTCCTTAAACATTAATAATGTATTGAACTAAATATACAATCATAAAATAAATTACCTCTAATCATTTCTTTAGATTTAACAGTATGTAAGCATATAATTTGACAAATTTATAATATATTCTTTAAACATTAATAATGTATTGAATTAAATATTCAATCAT
>JACCHY010000057.1:42500-45000 GCA_018907195.1 Dolichoris vasculosae | reverse complement strand
CGTTATTAAAGAACGAGTATTTCTCAGGAATTCCGGTAGAGATAACAATGGGATTTTCAAACTTTATTATTAACGGATAGATTCTAATGGATTCTCGGAACCGGAGTATAGCCCGTGTTTTGTAGTCCGGAATCAATGTATCTTCCTGTTATAAGCTATCTTGATATGTGCGAGCTATGATTTTTCAATATCTACATTAGAGATCTTTCATTAATTTATAAAACGATAAAGCAATAGGTTCGTAATTAAATTTATGTTCATATTGCCGAACATTATAAGGACGGAGACTAAATGTTCGTAAGCCAAAATGCCAAAGTGTTGTATTCAAGAATACAAAATGCGAGCGAACATTTTTCAACATTTATAGTTACAGACCCATTAAGGGATTTGTAAAACTGTATATAAGAAATTTTTCTTAAATTTTATTGAATGCCGTATACCTATACGTAATCCGGCGAGAGAATTGATATACGAAAGCGAGAATGGCCCAGGTTTTTTATTCCAGAATCGTCTCATCTTGTCGTTATATCATATCGCGTGATCAGAGAGCGAGTATTTCTCGAGAATTTCGGTAGAGAATACAATAGGATTTTCAAACTTTATTATTAACGGATAGATTCTAATGGATTCTCCGAACCGGAGTATAGCCCTTGTTTTGTAGTCCGGAATCCATTCATCATACCGTTATACTCTACCTCGAGTTGTCCTAGCGAATATTTTTCAACATTTATAGTTACAGAAACATTAAGGGATTTGTAAAACGACATATAACAAATGTTTCTTAAATTTCATTAATTTTCGTTTACCTATATATACGTAATCCAGCGAGAGAATTGTATTTCGAAAGCGATAATAGCCCATGTTTTGTATTACAGAATCGTCTCATCTTGTCGTTACATCATATCGCGTCATCAACGAACGAGCATTTCTCGAGAATTCCGGTAGTGAAAAAAATCGGATTTTCAAACTTTATTATTAACGGATAGATTCTAATGGATTCTCCGAACCAGAGAATAGCCCTTGTTTTGTAGTCCGGAAACCTTTCATCATACCGTTATACTCTACCTCGAGTTGTCCGTGCGAATATTTTTCAACATTTATAGTTACAGAAACATTAAGGGATTTGTAAAACGACATATAACAAATGTTTCTTAAATTTCATTAATTTTCGTTTACCTATATATACGTAATCCAGCGAGAGAATTGATTTTCGAAAGCGAGAATAGTCCATGTTTTGTATTACAGAATCCTTCCATCTTGCCGTTCTATCATATCGCGTTATCAAAGAACGAGTATTTCTCGAGAATTCCGGTAGAGAAAGGTAATGAGATTTTCAAACTTTATTAACGGATTCTTTCTGCATTGCAGTTTTCGCGGTCGAGTTTAGCCCAGGTCTTGTAGTCCCGAAACGTTTCATCCTCCCGCTCGGGATCCGTTATTATGCGTCACGTTATAGTGGCTCTTGGTATCTATTGTGCGCCCTCTACCTTGCGATTTATTTCATTCGTTCGTCGTCCAAAAAATATTGTAACCGAGAATAAAGTATGTTGTGTTCGTCGGAGACTCGATCGTATTTCGAGGTATGTAATATCATATTATCATGTGTTAACGACCATGGGGCGCCGAAGCCGATTGAGTATCTTTCGTATATGTAAGGAAGGATCGGTCGGCTTGAGTTCGATCACTGTATCGGTGACGGTATTCGTATTATGGCGACCGTTTCTTGTTGTTTGTCAAAAATCTGTCTTACACAGCATTGCCGCGGGTCGGTGTCTATGACCGAATGGCCCCTATGCGGTACGCGCCGTAGGCGTTTTATTTTAATGCGTGACCTTCTTACGAAATTTATCCTGATCGACTTGTTTGTGTGGGACGAATGATTTATCATCGTCCCCCGGGGTCGTTCGATGGTTTTTCGTATGATGTAGTTGTTCAATAAATAACCGAGCGTCGACTCACTCGATACCGAGCGAGAATTATAATATCGTTTTTCATGCAAACGTAAATTATTATACGTGAATGTTTTTTTGAGTATCGTGTTTTTCTTGCGTGTTCGTAACGGATGATGATGGTATACATTTTTATTATGTGTATGTCGGTCTGTGGAACGCAGGAGAAATAATAATGCTTTAATGATTTTGCGTTGTATGTTTTGTATGAAGAGCGGTCGGGGGGGGATATGATGATGTGATTTTTTTATTATAGTTGCATCACACATATCATCTCTCCGTTTTTCTACTATCGACGATTTAATATCGTCTACCAACGACGTACATGGACTCACTTTGTCTATCGTCGGGTGTTTGTGTCCTCTTGTCAATATAAGAGGCTGAAGGACTGTCGAAAAAGAACGATAATACCTCGCGGTATATGCTCCGCTTCTTGATACGAATGAAATTTTCTGATTAGTGACAATCAGGAGATGAAGATGAAAAAAAGGGGCACGAGGCGGAGCTTACCGTGCAGTGTGTCGACGAGAATATTAAGGAGAGAGAAGAGC
>JACCHY010000057.1:22500-37500 GCA_018907195.1 Dolichoris vasculosae | reverse complement strand
GGATCGCGATGGCTCGTTACGTTTCGGCGTGGCGTTCACGCGTACACCCGTCGTGTCCGATTTTATCGTTGGTGTGCACTTCTCCCCTAGTAGAACGTCGCGACCCGTTGGGTGTCGGCCTACGATACGGCAAGGTAGCCTGTCGCGTCGCGTTATCACGCGCGTACACGGCAGACCGTCGTTATATCCGGCCGACTGCCCGGCGGTATAAGTCATTTAACCAATTGACAATGGTAACGGGCCGCACGATGACGACAAGCGCTTTTAGCGAGTGTTCGTGTAAGTGCGTTCAGGCTCGTAGGCAGGTCACCCGCGCACGGATTTACGAACCTAGCGTCGTATCCGGGCGCGCAACGCTGATTGGTGGTCGTTAGTCTACGATGTCCTCGGACGGGCTCAAGCCTCTTCTACCCATTTCTCTAATGGGATAAAAAGAGAGGCGTTTTACCGGTCGGCGACGCTACTGCTTTGGGTACTTTCAGGACCCGTCTTGAAACACGGACCAAGGAGTCTAACATGTGCGCGAGTCATTGGGTTGTTGTTAAAAGCGAATAAGCCTAAAGGCGCAATGAAAGTGAAGGTCGGCCTTAGTGTCGATCGAGGGAGGATGGCTCGGGCTCGCTCGGGTCCGCACTCCCGGGGCGTCTCATGGTCGATTCGACCAGAGGCGCACCCAGAGCGTACACGTTGGGACCCGAAAGATGGTGAACTATGCCTGGTCAGGACGAAGTCAGGGGAAACCCTGATGGAGGTCCGTAGCGATTCTGACGTGCAAATCGATCGTCGGAACTGGGTATAGGGGCGAAAGACTAATCGAACCATCTAGTAGCTGGTTCCCTCCGAAGTTTCCCTCAGGATAGCTGGCACTCGCTCGATAGCGAGTCTCATCTGGTAAAGCGAATGATTAGAGGCCTTGGGGCCGAAACGACCTCAACCTATTCTCAAACTTTAAATGGGTGAGATCTATGGCTTGCTTGAACGTTGAAGCCATTAGATCGGGCCTCGTCGTGAGTAAATCACGGCGGGAGCGCCTCACGGATCAGAGTGCCAAGTGGGCCAATTTTGGTAAGCAGAACTGGCGCTGTGGGATGAACCAAACGCCGAGTTAAGGCGCCTAAGTCGACGCTTATGGGATACCATGAAAGGCGTTGGTTGCTTAAGACAGCAGGACGGTGGCCATGGAAGTCGGAATCCGCTAAGGAGTGTGTAACAACTCACCTGCCGAAGCAACTAGCCCTGAAAATGGATGGCGCTGAAGCGTCGCGCCTATACTCGGCCGTCAGCGGCAATTGGGCGGCCGGTCGCGCAAGACTGTTCACTCGGGATTGCGTTGGCGCGGTCGTCGGCGAAGCCCTGACGAGTAGGAGGGTCGCGGCGGTGAGCGCAGAAGGGTTTGGGCGCGAGCCTGCCTGGAGCCGCCGTCGGTGCAGATCTTGGTGGTAGTAGCAAATACTCCAGCGAGGCCCTGGAGGACTGACGTGGAGAAGGGTTTCGTGTGAACAGCCGTTGCACACGAGTCAGTCGATCCTAAGCCCTAGGAGAAATCCTATGTCGATGACGGTGTACAAAGTGAGATTTATTGAACGCACACACCCGTCGGGCGAAAGGGAATCCGGTTCCTATTCCGGAACCCGGTAACGGAACCGCATACAATTCGGGCCCTCGTAAGAGTGTTCGTCGGGGTAACCCAAAGTGACCTGGAGACGCCGTCGGGAGATCCGGGAAGAGTTTTCTTTTCTGTATAAGCGTTCGAGTTCCCTGGAAACCTCTAGCAGGGAGATAGGGTTTGGAACGCGAAGAGCACCGCAGTTGCGGCGGTGTCCGGATCTTCCCCTCGGACCTTGAAAATCCAGGAGAGGGCTACGTGGAGGCGTCGTGCCGGTTCGTACCCATATCCGCAGCAGGTCTCCAAGGTAAAGAGCCTCTAGTCGATAGACTAATGTAGGTAAGGGAAGTCGGCAAATTGGATCCGTAACTTCGGAATAAGGATTGGCTCTGAGGAGCGGGGCGCGTCGGGCTTGGTCGGGAAGGGGGTCTGGCTAACGTGCCGGGCCTGGGCGAGTTGAACGTCGACTCCGTCTTAAGATGATAGCCGATGGGATTCGAGCTCGGTACCGTGCCTTGGCCTCCCCTGGATCTTCCTTGCTGCGAGGCCTTCGGGATGGTTGTACTGTTCCGATCGTCCTCTTCGGCCGCCATTCAACGCTCAGCTCAGAACTGGCACGGACTAGGGGAATCCGACTGTCTAATTAAAACAAAGCATTGCGATGGCCCTCGCGGGTGATGACGCAATGTGATTTCTGCCCAGTGCTCTGAATGTCAACGTGAAGAAATTCAAGCAAGCGCGGGTAAACGGCGGGAGTAACTATGACTCTCTTAAGGTAGCCAAATGCCTCGTCATCTAATTAGTGACGCGCATGAATGGATTAACGAGATTCCCACTGTCCCTATCTACCGGTTGCCACTCGAGCAGTCGAGCCGGACGGACGTTCCCCTCCATACTCCGAAGTGATGATGCATATCAAGCAGTGGGAGTGTATGGCTGTACAAAATATATACGGATATACTGTTGCTGTTATCTAGATGAATATGCTGTATTGTGAGTTGCAAAGCTGGCCGAACAGAGGTATAATTAATATTTTAATTAAACGCTGAGTGCGGATTTAAACATTGAAGCATAACAGAGATGAATATGCTGTATTGTGAGTTTGCAAAGCTGGCCGAACAGAGGTATAATTTAATATTTTAATTAAAACGCTGAGTGCGGAATTTAAACATTGAAGCATAACAGAGGTAAGATATTTTGTCTACTTTGTGATGTATATCTTATTCGCCTATCGGCGTTTGATTTTAGTTTTAATATATTATATGTTGCTGTGAATATTTACTGCCTGTGTCAATTTAAATGATTTATAAAGCTGTGCCCATTCATAACTGCTTGGTACTTGACTTAGTGGTGTTCGAATAGTTAAATATTTTGTCGCTTGGCTTGGCTTGGCTTGGCTTGGCTTGGCTTGGCTTGGCTTGGCTTGGCTTGGCGGGCTTGGCGGGCTTCGTTCGGCTGGGTTCGGCCCTCTTCGGCTCGGCTCGGCTCGGCTCGGTGCTACTTGGCCTGGCCTGGGTTGGCTTGGCTTGACTTGGCTTGGCGGGCTTTGTTCGGCTGGGTTCGGCCCTCTTCGGCTCGGCTCGGCTCGGCGCTGACTGGCTGCGCTTGGATTGGTTAGGCTGGATTGGTGGGCTGTGTTCGGCTTGGCCAAACATAGGTATATTTTAATATTTTAATAAAACGCTGAGTGCGGATTTAAACATTGAAGCATAACAGAGGTAAGATATTTTGTCTACTTTGTGATGCATGTCTTATTCGCCTATCGGCGATTGATCTTAACCTAATATATTATATGTTGCTGTGAATATTTACTGCCTGTGTTCAATCTAAATAATTTATAAAGCTGTGCCATTCTTAACTGTTTGGTATTCGACTGAGTCGTATTCGAATAGTTAAATATTGCTGTCGCTGTGCTCCACTACTGCACGTGGCCTGCTGCAATTCCTATACCAGCTCCAGGCCCTCTAGATTTGCTTGGCTCGGCTTGGCTTGGCTTGGCTTGGCTTGGCTTGGCTTGGCTTGGCTTGGCTTGGCTTGGCTTGGCTTGGCTTGGCTTGGCTTGGCTTGGCTTGGCTTGGCTTGGCTTGGCTTGGCGGGCTTTGTTCGGCTGGGTTCGGACCTCTTCGGCTCGACTCGGCTCGGTGCCGCTTGGCTTGGCTTGGCTTGGCCTGGCGGGATTTGTTCGGCTAGGTTCGGCCCTCTTCGGCTCGGCTCGGCTCGGTACTGTTTGACTGCGCTTGGCTTGGTGGGCTGTGTTCGGATTCTTTCGGCTTGATTCGGCGTTCCTCGACTCGGCTTCGCCCTGCCTCGCCTGGATTGGCGGGCTCTGCTAGGCTGATTCGGCTACGATCGTCTTGGCCCGGCTTCCGTGGACACGCTTGCCTCGACGAGGCTTCTCGTAAGTAAAACGCCACTGTCAGGAAATACACGCCCACCCAGTGGGCTGAACACTGACCGCGTGGCGCGTGTCAGGGTTATAAGGACAGATCTGTCCACTATGGTCAAAGAAAAAGAGAAGGAAAAGGAAAAAAAGATGAAAAGAATTAGAAGGAAAGATGAGGCAAAGGCTGGCAATGATAGTAACAGCTGTCTATCCAGCGAAACTGAAATGGAGCCTGAAGAAGCTACATCAACCCTCTTGAAAAGGAAAACGAATTCGGTGTATGAGGACGAGGAAATGGACATCCCCACTACCCCGAGGAAGAGGCGGATGACCTCAATCACTGAGTCCTCACGTAGAGCTGCGGAAGAAACTGAAAGAAGGAAAAAAGGTGCAGAGAAGGAAGGTGCTCCAGGTAGTGAGATACCAGCTGACCCCCTTGGGTCGATGAAGGCGATCACCGACAGAGTAAGAGGTTATATGTTGAAAGAACATAACAAAATCGGGAAAGTTCAGGTGGACGTATTATTAGGGGCTTGTGGAGAATACGAATCTTTAGCGATGCAGCTACTATGTGAGAACGAGAGGCTCAAGGGTAGGCTACAAGAGAAGGAGGAGAAGGAGTCACGATCCGCTGTTGGGAAAACATTAGATAAGGAGGAAGAAGCCAGGAACTACTCGAATGAGGGCGCAGTGAAAGAACCTGCGAAGATACGTAAGAGTTACGCGGTCATAGTTAGGGGTGTCGATGAGAGAATGGCTGGTGATGAGGTAAAAAAACGGGTGATGGAAAGCGCAGACGATTGGAAGAAGGTTAGAGTCAAAGCAGTTAGGAATACGCGCAACGGCGGTGTGGTTATTGAGACCCCAAGGGAGCAGGATAGGACGGCACTGCGCACATGCGAAGGTTTCGTAGGACGCGGCCTGAGAGTAGAGGTCCCTAAGAGGGTTGGGCCCCGGGTAATTATATACGATGTCCCGTTGGCTGCTTCCAATTCAGAGGTGCTTGACGACTTGTTCAATAAGAACCTGTCGGATGTGGTAGCAAGGGATGAGTTTAATGCAGGAGTGAAAATCACAAGTCGTAATGATAGGCGTGATAGGCAGGTAGGAAACATCGTCGCCCAAGTCACGGATGGTATCCGTGACCTTCTGCTGAGAGAAAAGCGAGTCTATCTAGGGTACTCGGCATACAGGGTAGCCGAGTACGATAGGGTCTTCCGATGTTTTGGCTGTTATGGTTTCGGACACAGTATAGCGGAATGCAAAAAGGAGCGACTCTGCAGGAGATGTGGTGAGCCGGGACACATGGGTGCGGTTTGCACTGCTCCGGTAAAATGTGGGAACTGCAGTAGTAGGGGTTTTGTTGCGGATCATTCCGTCAACTCGTCGGAATGCCCGGAGTATGTATGGAGATTGAATGCGTTAAGATCAAGAAGATAAAATGGATGAATATGTGAATTGTATGAATGGAATTAGGCTCCTGCAATTAAATTGTCAGAGAGCGAGGGAGTGTATGAATGATCTAAGTGAAATTGTAATCAGTATGAAAGTAGATGTATGTCTGTTACAAGAACCTTATGTGGCGTTCGGCAAAGTCTGTGGATTACCCAGTGGTACAAAAGTCTTCTCAAGCCATAGTGGAACGGCGGCGATCGCTGTTAACGATGTAAATATAGAGAGTATTCTGGTGGATGAATGTACGAGTGATAACATGGTCTGTGTATGGATAAAAGGAAAATTAGGAGCGATGTGTTTGGTCTCAATGTATTGCAGACCCTCTTCGCCAATTGAAAGGGATATAACTGTACTAAGCGAGGCGCTTGACCGCCTTTCTGGACAAAGAGTGTTAATTGGAATGGATGCGAATGCAGTGAGTGGCTTGTGGGAAAGTAAAAACATAATGAATGGTAGAACAAATGAGAAACGTGGAAGAGTGTTGAGTGACTGGGTTATAGCAAGAAATTTGACTGTCATGAATGAATATTCTGAATACTTTACTTTTATTGGAGCTAGGGGACAGAGCGATATAGATATTACTCTGTCCAGAGGATTTCAGGGTTTGAGATACACTTGGAAAGTGCATGAAAGCGCCGGAGTGTCTGACCACAATGTCATACTTGTCGACATGTCGTCGGATTCTCCGAATTTTGAATCTGGTTGCATGATTACGTGTGGTAAATGGAGTGCGAAAAACGTTGATTGGATGAAGTATGAGTCTAAACTCATGCAGAGGGCATACGAATATGGATTTGATTGTTTCGCTAGACTCTCTGCCGAAGTGAAAGTGTCAATGATTACTAAATGGATATGGGACACAAATGATCAATGTATGAAAAGAATACAAAACAATGGAAGAATAAGAAGCATCGCATGGTGGAACGAAAGCCTGAAAAGGATGCAACTAAGAGTAAGAAGAATGAGAAAGAAATACCAGAGAACGCGTCGACGAGTGAAGAACGATGAAAATGAAGAAGTTAAACAAACGAGAAAACGCTATATAAATGAAATGAAAATATATAAAAAAATGATTGCCGATGCAAAAATGGATGAATGGACGAAATTTGTAAGGAAATACGGAAACGAGGATCCTTGGGGAAGAGTTTATAGAATATGTAGAAACAAAGGGGGAAGTAAATCTCTTTCGGCCGTTAAAAAACAAGACGGAACGTATACTATCGGATGGAGAGAGACAGCTGAAATTATATTGCATGAATTCTTCCCAGAGGGTCCTGCGTTGCAATACAATGAGTGTTCGAATGATGAATGTGAATTGATGGATGTGAGCGCATATGAATGGAGTGAATTGATTCAGGCTTGCAAAAGAAGCAGAACCAATAAAGCTCCGGGTTTGGATGGTATAACTAAAGCTATGATCGCTCATGCGATGAAGGCTATTGGAGAATGGATGAAAAATATGTATGATACGTGCCTGACTGAGGGACGCTTTCCAGCACCTTGGAAGGAAGCACGAGTCATACTCCTGAACAAGGGTGCGAATGTAGATAGAAGTAATCCGAGATCATACAGGCCTATTTGCTTGTTAAGTGGTCTCGGAAAAATCCTCGAAAGAATGATGTGCGCAAGAGTACAGGAAAAAATGGAGGGAAAGTGGAATGAAAACCAATATGGCTTCGTGAGTGGTAGGTCCACGGAGGATGCATGGCATAGGGCGATTGATTGGACCAGGGAATCCCACCACAAATATGTTGTGGGTTTGTTTATTGATTTCAAAGGAGCATTTGATCATCTGGAGTGGCCCTATGTTGTGCAGTCGTTGCAATCTCTGGGCTTGAATGAACTAGACATGCGGCTATGGATCGACTACTTTCGTGCCAGGAAAGTATGGATGATTGGAATAAATGATTGTGTGTCTAGGATCTCGGAAAGAGGATGCCCGCAAGGTTCTATTTCGGGCCCTCTTCTCTGGAACCTATGTATGAATCCATTATTAAATGATCTGGATCGAGTTGGATTGCGAGCGGTTGCGTATGCGGATGATGTAACTATATTGCTCGAGGGTTCCTCAAGAAGGATCATAGAAGAAATGAATGAATTATGTATGAATATTATTGATAAATGGAGTGTGAATGCTGGCGTATATGTGTCCAGAGAGAAGACGGTAGGTATGCTGTTAAAAGGTAAAATGGATATCGGCCACGGACTGGGTTACAGACTAAGACGGACTGATACCTCACACAGGACGAAAATGGTGGATGAGTGGAAGTGGTTGGGAATTCGTATGAGTGAGAGATTACGATTCACACCACATTTCACTTATCTCAAGACTAAGATAGATACATATGTTGGATGTATGACGAGAGTTATGAGAAGGGAATGGGGGTTGAATGGAAAAACGACACGTACATTAATGAATGGATTATTTTTTGCATGTATTTCTTATGGTGCAAGTGTATGGTATGAAAGCCTCAAATATAACTATGTGAGAAAGTGTATTAATGCGTGTCACAGAAAAGTTCTGTATGCATGTATGAATGTATGTCGTACGGTGTCCACAGAGGCAATGCAAGTGATCAAAGGCTCTTTGCCATGGTACCTTGGATGCCTGGTAAGAGCTAATGGTTACAAATTGCGGAAGGGCATCGGAATGAATGAATTGGATTTGGTTACGAATGAAGAAATGAACGGTGTGCCTGAGAAAGCATGGAAGGATATTCTATATAGGAAAGCACTGAACGTATGGCAGAATGAGTGGAAGAACAGTATGAATGGAAGAACGACATTCCGGTTTATTCCGGAGGTTGTTCTTGCCCTGGATAAGCCGTATTTCCATCCTACACTGCGGACTATGTTCCTCCTAACGGGCCATGGCTCGTTCGCTGGGTACCTTTCTCGTATGGGTATCCAGCGGACGAGTGAGTGCGCGCACTGTGGAGTGACTGAAGATTGGATGCATATATTGTGTGAATGTCCCGAGTATGATGGTATCCGGAACCTAACGGCAATGGGTATTGTCAGACTCGGTAATGAATGGAACGTTAGAGGCGTCCTGGAATCTGAAACTAGATTCCAGGAACTGGAAAGGTACGCCAGTGAGGCATTCAAGATTCGACTTGGACGGATTAATCAACGTGTAGACGGTGACATACAAGGGACGAATCAGACGACTGACGAGTGAGACTGTTTTTGTCTGCAGGGGCATAGAGTAAATGTGCTGACAGTAACGATACAGACGTTGATTGACATGGATGAATGTAAGGGCGTCCTGGGAGCAAGCGCTCGGGGCGTCCTTGTAGGTAAAGGCTGACCAATGCCTGGGGGAGTAAGACCCCAATTGGAAGTTGACGTGTGGTTGTACGATTATATTACAATTGCACGATGACGAACTCTTAACCTGGAGTATAAAAGGCACCACGGGATAGCGGGGGCCCCGGAAACGCATCCGCCCGCTATGAAAGAGGTTGGACTCGTGGGGGTAGTGGTCTAGCGAAGAAGAGGCATAACGGCTTACTCCGTTATGCTACCGCGGTAGCGATCAACAACATCGATCGCGCGTAGGCAGGGCGTTATAACCTGCCCCTCACCCATGGGGGTCGCGCGAATATGCTGCAATCCAATGTTGCCAAGAGTCGTGCGTCACTTATTTCAAATCTTCTTCTTCTGTCCCTATCTACCAGTTGCACTCGAGCAGTCGAGCCGGACGGACGTTCCCCCTCCACTACTCCGAAGTGATGATGCATATCAAGCAGTGGGAGTGTATGGCTGTACAAAATATATACGTGATATACTGTTGCTGTTATCTAGATGAATATGCTGTATTGTGAGTTTGCAAAGCTGGCCGAACAGAGGTATAATTTAATATTTTAATTAAACGCTGAGTGCGGATTTAAACATTGAAGCATAACAGAGATGAATATGCTGTATTGTGAGTTTGCAAAGCTGGCCGAACAGAGGTATAATTTAATATTTTAATTAAACGCTGAGTGCGGATTTAAACATTGAAGCATAACAGAGGTAAGATATTTTGTCTACTTTGTGATGTATATCTTATTCGCCTATCGGCGTTTGATTTTAGTTTTAATATATTATATGTTGCTGTGAATATTTACTGCCTGTGTCAATTTAAATGATTTATAAAGCTGTGCCCATTCTTAACTGCTTGGTACTTGACTTAGTGGTGTTCGAATAGTTAAATATTTTGTCGCTTGGCTTGGCTTGGCTTGGCTTGGCTTGGCTTGGCTTGGCTTGGCTTGGCGGGCTTGGCGGGCTTCGTTCGGCTGGGTTCGGCCCTCTTCGGCTCGGCTCGGCTCGGCTCGGTGCTACTTGGCCTGGCCTGGGTTGGCTTGGCTTGACTTGGCTTGGCGGGCTTTGTTCGGCTGGGTTCGGCCCTCTTCGGCTCGGCTCGGCTCGGCGCTGATTGGCTGCGCTTGGATTGGTTAGGCTGGATTGGCGGGCTGTGTTCGGCTTGGCCAAACATAGGTATATTTTAATATTTTAATAAAACGCTGAGTGCGGATTTAAACATTGAAGCATAACAGAGGTAAGATATTTTGTCTACTTTGTGATGTATGTCTTATTCGCCTATCGGCGATTGATCTTAACCTAATATATTATATGTTGCTGTGAATATTTACTGCCTGTGTTCAATCTAAATAATTTATAAAGCTGTGCCATTCTTAACTGTTTGGTATTCGACTGAGTCGTATTCGAATAGTTAAATATTGCTGTCGCTGTGCTCCACTACTGCACGTGGCCTGCTGCAATTCCTATACCAGCTCCAGGCCCTCTAGATTTGCTTGGCTCGGCTTGGCTTGGCTTGGCTTGGCTTGGCTTGGCTTGGCTTGGCTGGCTTGGCTTGGCTTGGCTTGGCTTGGCTTGGCTTGGCTTGGCTTGGCTTGGCTTGGCTTGGCTTGGCTTGGCTTGGCGGGCTTTGTTCGGCTGGGTTCGGACCTCTTCGGCTCGACTCGGCTCGGTGCCGCTTGGCTTGGCTTGGCTTGGCTGGCGGGATTTGTTCGGCTAGGTTCGGCCCTCTTCGGCTCGGCTCGGCTCGGTACTGTTTGACTGCGCTTGGCTTGGTGGGCTGTGTTCGGATTCTTTCGGCTTGATTCGGCGTTCCTCGACTCGGCTTCGCCCTGCCTCGCCTGGATTGGCGGGCTCTGCTAGGCTGATTCGGCTACGATCGTCTTGGCCCGGCTTCCGTGGACACGCTTGCCTCGACGAGGCTTCTCGTAAGTAAAACGCCACTGTCAGGAAATACACGCCCACCCAGTGGGCTGAACACTGACCGCGTGGCGCGTGTCAGGGTTATAAGGACAGATCTGTCCACTATGGTCAAAGAAAAAGAGAAGGAAAAGGAAAAAAAGATGAAAAGAATTAGAAGGAAAGATGAGGCAAAGGCTGGCAATGATAGTAACAGCTGTCTATCCAGCGAAACTGAAATGGAGCCTGAAGAAGCTACATCAACCCTCTTGAAAAGGAAAACGAATTCGGTGTATGAGGACGAGGAAATGGACATCCCCACTACCCCGAGGAAGAGGCGGATGACCTCAATCACTGAGTCCTCACGTAGAGCTGCGGAAGAAACTGAAAGAAGGAAAAAAGGTGCAGAGAAGGAAGGTGCTCCAGGTAGTGAGATACCAGCTGACCCCCTTGGGTCGATGAAGGCGATCACCGACAGAGTAAGAGGTTATATGTTGAAAGAACATAACAAAATCGGGAAAGTTCAGGTGGACGTATTATTAGGGGCTTGTGGAGAATACGAATCTTTAACGATGCAGCTACTATGTGAGAACGAGAGGCTCAAGGGTAGGCTACAAGAGAAGGAGGAGAAGGAGTCACGATCCGCTGTTGGGAAAACATTAGATAAGGAGGAAGAAGCCAGGAACTACTCGAATGAGGGCGCAGTGAAAGAACCTGCGAAGATACGTAAGAGTTACGCGGTCATAGTTAGGGGTGTCGATGAGAGAATGGCTGGTGATGAGGTAAAAAAACGGGTGATGGAAAGCGCAGACGATTGGAAGAAGGTTAGAGTCAAAGCAGTTAGGAATACGCGCAACGGCGGTGTGGTTATTGAGACCCCAAGGGAGCAGGATAGGACGGCACTGCGCACATGCGAAGGTTTCGTAGGACGCGGCCTGAGAGTAGAGGTCCCTAAGAGGGTTGGGCCCCGGGTAATTATATACGATGTCCCGTCGGCTGCTTCCAATTCAGAGGTGCTTGACGACTTGTTCAATAAGAACCTGTCGGATGTGGTAGCAAGGGATGAGTTTAATGCAGGAGTGAAAATCACAAGTCGTAATGATAGGCGTGAGAGGCAGGTAGGAAACATCGTCGCCCAAGTCACGGATGGTATCCGTGACCTTCTGCTGAGAGAAAAGCGAGTCTATCTAGGGTACTCGGCATACAGGGTAGCCGAGTACGATAGGGTCTTCCGATGTTTTGGCTGTTATGGTTTCGGACACAGTATAGCGGAATGCAAAAAGGAGCGACTCTGCAGGAGATGTGGTGAGCCGGGACACATGGGTGCGGTTTGCACTGCTCCGGTAAAATGTGGGAACTGCAGTAGTAGGGGTTTTGTTGCGGATCATTCCGTCAACTCGTCGGAATGCCCGGAGTATGTATGGAGATTGAATGCGTTAAGATCAAGAAGATAAAATGGATGAATATGTGAATTGTATGAATGGAATTAGGCTCCTGCAATTAAATTGTCAGAGAGCGAGGGAGTGTATGAATGATCTAAGTGAAATTGTAATCAGTATGAAAGTAGATGTATGTCTGTTACAAGAACCTTATGTGGCGTTCGGCAAAGTCTGTGGATTACCCAGTGGTACAAAAGTCTTCTCAAGCCATAGTGGAACGGCGGCGATCGCTGTTAACGATGTAAATATAGAGAGTATTCTGGTGGATGAATGTACGAGTGATAACATGGTCTGTGTATGGATAAAAGGAAAATTAGGAGCGATGTGTTTGGTCTCAATGTATTGCAGACCCTCTTCGCCAATTGAAAGGGATATAACTGTACTAAGCGAGGCGCTTGACCGCCTTTCTGGACAAAGAGTGTTAATTGGAATGGATGCGAATGCAGTGAGTGGCTTGTGGGAAAGTAAAAACATAATGAATGGTAGAACAAATGAGAAACGTGGAAGAGTGTTGAGTGACTGGGTTATAGCAAGAAATTTGACTGTCATGAATGAATATTCTGAATACTTTACTTTTATTGGAGCTAGGGGACAGAGCGATATAGATGTTACTCTGTCCAGAGGATTTCAGGGTTTGAGATACACTTGGAAAGTGCATGAAAGCGCCGGAGTGTCTGACCACAATGTCATACTTGTCGACATGTCGTCGGATTCTCCGAATTTTGAATCTGGTTGCATGATTACGTGTGGTAAATGGAGTGCGAAAAACGTTGATTGGATGAAGTATGAGTCTAAACTCATGCAGAGGGCATACGAATATGGATTTGATTGTTTCGCTAGACTGTCTGCCGAAGTGAAAGTGTCAATGATTACTAAATGGATATGGGACACAAATGATCAATGTATGAAAAGAATACAAAACAATGGAAGAATAAGAAGCATCGCATGGTGGAACGAAAGCCTGAAAAGGATGCAACTAAGAGTAAGAAGAATGAGAAAGAAATACCAGAGAACGCGTCGACGAGTGAAGAACGATGAAAATGAAGAAGTTAAACAAACGAGAAAACGCTATATAAATGAAATGAAAATATATAAAAAAATGATTGCCGATGCAAAAATGGATGAATGGACGAAATTTGTAAGGAAATACGGAAACGAGGATCCTTGGGGAAGAGTTTATAGAATATGTAGAAACAAAGGGGGAAGTAAATCTCTTTCGGCCGTTAAAAAACAAGACGGAACGTATACTATCGGATGGAGAGAGACAGCTGAAATTATATTGCATGAATTCTTCCCAGAGGGTCCTGCGTTGCAATACAATGAGTGTTCGAATGATGAATGTGAATTGATGGATGTGAGCGCATATGAATGGAGTGAATTGATTCAGGCTTGCAAAAGAAGCAGAACCAATAAAGCTCCGGGTTTGGATGGTATAACTAAAGCTATGATCGCTCATGCGATGAAGGCTATTGGAGAATGGATGAAAAATATGTATGATACGTGCCTGACTGAGGGACGCTTTCCAGCACCTTGGAAGGAAGCACGAGTCATACTCCTGAACAAGGGTGCGAATGTAGATAGAAGTAATCCGAGATCATACAGGCCTATTTGCTTGTTAAGTGGTCTCGGAAAAATCCTCGAAAGAATGATGTGCGCAAGAGTACAGGAAAAAATGGAGGGAAAGTGGAATGAAAACCAATATGGCTTCGTGAGTGGTAGGTCCACGGAGGATGCATGGCATAGGGCGATTGATTGGACCAGGGAATCCCACCACAAATATGTTGTGGGTTTGTTTATTGATTTCAAAGGAGCATTTGATCATCTGGAGTGGCCCTATGTTGTGCAGTCGTTGCAATCTCTGGGCTTGAATGAACTAGACATGCGGCTATGGATCGACTACTTTCGTGCCAGGAAAGTATGGATGATTGGAATAAATGATTGTGTGTCTAGGATCTCGGAAAGAGGATGCCCGCAAGGTTCTATTTCGGGCCCTCTTCTCTGGAACCTATGTATGAATCCATTATTAAATGATCTGGATCGAGTTGGATTGCGAGCGGTTGCGTATGCGGATGATGTAACTATATTGCTCGAGGGTTCCTCAAGAAGGATCATAGAAGAAATGAATGAATTATGTATGAATATTATTGATAAATGGAGTGTGAATGCTGGCGTATATGTGTCCAGAGAGAAGACGGTAGGTATGCTGTTAAAAGGTAAAATGGATATCGGCCACGGACTGGGTTACAGACTAAGACGGACTGATACCTCACACAGGACGAAAATGGTGGATGAGTGGAAGTGGTTGGGAATTCGTATGAGTGAGAGATTACGATTCACACCACATTTCACTTATCTCAAGACTAAGATAGATACATATGTTGGATGTATGACGAGAGTTATGAGAAGGGAATGGGGGTTGAATGGAAAAACGACACGTACATTAATGAATGGATTATTTTTTGCATGTATTTCTTATGGTGCAAGTGTATGGTATGAAAGCCTCAAATATAACTATGTGAGAAAGTGTATTAATGCGTGTCACAGAAAAGTTCTGTATGCATGTATGAATGTATGTCGTACGGTGTCCACAGAGGCAATGCAAGTGATCAAAGGCTCTTTGCCATGGTACCTTGGATGCCTGGTAAGAGCTAATGGTTACAAATTGCGGAAGGGCATCGGAATGAATGAATTGGATTTGGTTACGAATGAAGAAATGAACGGTGTGCCTGAGAAAGCATGGAAGGATATTCTATATAGGAAAGCACTGAACGTATGGCAGAATGAGTGGAAGAACAGTATGAATGGAAGAACGACATTCCGGTTTATTCCGGAGGTTGTTCTTGCCCTGGATAAGCCGTATTTCCATCCTACACTGCGGACTATGTTCCTCCTAACGGGCCATGGCTCGTTCGCTG
>JACCHY010000057.1:15000-17500 GCA_018907195.1 Dolichoris vasculosae | reverse complement strand
CGAGTATTTCTCGAGAATTTCGGTAGAGAATACAATAGGATTTTCAAACTTTATTATTAACGGATAGATTCTAATGGTTTCTCCGAACCGGAGTATAGCCCTTGTTTTGTAGTCCGGAATCCATTCATCATACCGTTATACTCTACCTCGAGTTGTCCTAGCGAATATTTTTCAACATTTATAGTTACAGAAACATTAAGGGATTTGTAAAACGACATATAACAAATGTTTCTTAAATTTCATTAATTTTCGTTTACCTATATATACGTAATCCAGCGAGAGAATTGTATTTCGAAAGCGATAATAGCCCATGTTTTGTATTACAGAATCGTCTCATCTTGTCGTTACATCATATCGCGTCATCAACGAACGAGCATTTCTCGAGAATTCCGGTAGTGAAAAAAATCGGATTCTCAAACTTTATTATAAACGGATGGATTCTAATGGATTCTCCGAACCAGAGAATAGCCCGTGTTTTGTATTCCGGAATCATTGTATCTTCCCGTTCTTCTCTACCTCGAGATGTGGGACCGAATATTTGAATATTTTACAACATTTATAGTTACAGACCCACTCCGGGATTTAAAAATGATATATAACAAATGCTTCTTAATTTTTATATATTGTCGTGTACCTATACGTAATCCGGCGAGAGAATTGATATTCGAAAGCGAGAATAGCCCAGGTTTTTTATTCCAGAATCGTCTCATCTTGTCGTTATATCATATCGCGTGATCAGAGAGCGAGTATTTCTCGAGAATTTCGGTAGAGAATACAATAGGATTTTCAAACTTTATTATTAACGGATAGATTCTAATGGTTTCTCCGAACCGGAGTATAGCCCTTGTTTTGTAGTCCGGAATCCATTCATCATACCGTTATACTCTACCTCGAGTTGTCCTAGCGAATATTTTTCAACATTTATAGTTACAGAAACATTAAGGGATTTGTAAAACGACATATAACAAATGTTTCTTAAATTTCATTAATTTTCGTTTACCTATATATACGTAATCCAGCGAGAGAATTGTATTTCGAAAGCGATAATAGCCCATGTTTTGTATTACAGAATCGTCTCATCTTGTCGTTACATCATATCGCGTCATCAACGAACGAGCATTTCTCGAGAATTCCGGTAGTGAAAAAAATCGGATTTTCAAACTTTATTATTAACGGATAGATTCTAATGGATTCTCCGAACCAGAGAATAGCCCTTGTTTTGTAGTCCGGAAACCTTTCATCATACCGTTATACTCTACCTCGAGTTGTCCGTGCGAATATTTTTCAACATTTATAGTTACAGAAACATTAAGGGATTTGTAAAACGACATATAACAAATGTTTCTTAAATTTCATTAATTTTCGTTTACCTATATATACGTAATCCAGCGAGAGAATTGATTTTCGAAAGCGAGAATAGTCCATGTTTTGTATTACAGAATCCTTCCATCTTGCCGTTCTATCATATCGCGTTATCAAAGAACGAGTATTTCTCGAGAATTCCGGTAGAGAAAGGTAATGAGATTTTCAAACTTTATTAACGGATTCTTTCTGCATTGCAGTTTTCGCGGTCGAGTTTAGCCCAGGTCTTGTAGTCCCGAAACGTTTCATCCTCCCGCTCGGGATCCGTTATTATGCGTCACGTTATAGTGGCTCTTGGTATCTATTGTGCGCCCTCTACCTTGCGATTTATTTCATTCGTTCGTCGTCCAAAAAATATTGTAACCGAGAATAAAGTATGTTGTGTTCGTCGGAGACTCGATCGTATTTCGAGGTATGTAATATCATATTATCATGTGTTAACGACCATGGGGCGCCGAAGCCGATTGAGTATCTTTCGTATATGTAAGGAAGGATCGGTCGGCTTGAGTTCGATCACTGTATCGGTGACGGTATTCGTATTATGGCGACCGTTTCTTGTTGTTTGTCAAAAATCTGTCTTACACAGCATTGCCGCGGGTCGGTGTCTATGACCGAATGGCCCCTATGCGGTACGCGCCGTAGGCGTTTTATTTTAATGCGTGACCTTCTTACGAAATTTATCCTGATCGACTTGTTTGTGTGGGACGAATGATTTATCATCGTCCCCCGGGGTCGTTCGATGGTTTTTCGTATGATGTAGTTGTTCAATAAATAACCGAGCGTCGACTCACTCGATACCGAGCGAGAATTATAATATCGTTTTTCATGCAAACGTAAATTATTATACGTGAATGTTTTTTTGAGTATCGTGTTTTTCTTGCGTGTTCGTAACGGATGATGATGGTATACATTTTTATTATGTGTATGTCGGTCTGTGGAACGCAGGAGAAATAATAATGCTTTAATGATTTTGCGTTGTATGTTTTGTATGAAGAGCGGTCGGGGGGGGATATGATGATGTGATTTTTTTATTATAGTTGCATCACACATATCATCTCTCCGTTTTTCTACTATCGACGATTTAATATCGTCTACCAACGACGTACATGGACTCACTTTGTCTATCGTCGGGTGTTTG
>JACCHY010000057.1:0-7500 GCA_018907195.1 Dolichoris vasculosae | reverse complement strand
CTCTGAATGTCAACGTGAAGAAATTCAAGCAAGCGCGGGTAAACGGCGGGAGTAACTATGACTCTCTTAAGGTAGCCAAATGCCTCGTCATCTAATTAGTGACGCGCATGAATGGATTAACGAGATTCCCACTGTCCCTATCTACCAGTTGCACTCGAGCAGTCGAGCCGGACGGACGTTCCCCCTCCACTACTCCGAAGTGATGATGCATATCAAGCAGTGGGAGTGTATGGCTGTACAAAATATATACGTGATATACTGTTGCTGTTATCTAGATGAATATGCTGTATTGTGAGTTTGCAAAGCTGGCCGAACAGAGGTATAATTTAATATTTTAATTAAACGCTGAGTGCGGATTTAAACATTGAAGCATAACAGAGATGAATATGCTGTATTGTGAGTTTGCAAAGCTGGCCGAACAGAGGTATAATTTAATATTTTAATTAAACGCTGAGTGCGGATTTAAACATTGAAGCATAACAGAGGTAAGATATTTTGTCTACTTTGTGATGTATATCTTATTCGCCTATCGGCGTTTGATTTTAGTTTTAATATATTATATGTTGCTGTGAATATTTACTGCCTGTGTCAATTTAAATGATTTATAAAGCTGTGCCCATTCATAACTGCTTGGTACTTGACTTAGTGGTGTTCGAATAGTTAAATATTTTGTCGCTTGGCTTGGCTTGGCTTGGCTTGGCTTGGCTTGGCTTGGCTTGGCTTGGCGGGCTTGGCGGGCTTCGTTCGGCTGGGTTCGGCCCTCTTCGGCTCGGCTCGGCTCGGCTCGGTGCTACTTGGCCTGGCCTGGGTTGGCTTGGCTTGACTTGGCTTGGCGGGCTTTGTTCGGCTGGGTTCGGCCCTCTTCGGCTCGGCTCGGCTCGGCGCTGACTGGCTGCGCTTGGATTGGTTAGGCTGGATTGGTGGGCTGTGTTCGGCTTGGCCAAACATAGGTATATTTTAATATTTTAATAAAACGCTGAGTGCGGATTTAAACATTGAAGCATAACAGAGGTAAGATATTTTGTCTACTTTGTGATGCATGTCTTATTCGCCTATCGGCGATTGATCTTAACCTAATATATTATATGTTGCTGTGAATATTTACTGCCTGTGTTCAATCTAAATAATTTATAAAGCTGTGCCATTCTTAACTGTTTGGTATTCGACTGAGTCGTATTCGAATAGTTAAATATTGCTGTCGCTGTGCTCCACTACTGCACGTGGCCTGCTGCAATTCCTATACCAGCTCCAGGCCCTCTAGATTTGCTTGGCTCGGCTTGGCTTGGCTTGGCTTGGCTTGGCTTGGCTTGGCTTGGCTTGGCTTGGCTTGGCTTGGCTTGGCTTGGCTTGGCTTGGCTTGGCTTGGCTTGGCTTGGCTTGGCGGGCTTTGTTCGGCTGGGTTCGGACCTCTTCGGCTCGACTCGGCTCGGTGCCGCTTGGCTTGGCTTGGCTTGGCCTGGCGGGATTTGTTCGGCTAGGTTCGGCCCTCTTCGGCTCGGCTCGGCTCGGTACTGTTTGACTGCGCTTGGCTTGGTGGGCTGTGTTCGGATTCTTTCGGCTTGATTCGGCGTTCCTCGACTCGGCTTCGCCCTGCCTCGCCTGGATTGGCGGGCTCTGCTAGGCTGATTCGGCTACGATCGTCTTGGCCCGGCTTCCGTGGACACGCTTGCCTCGACGAGGCTTCTCGTAAGTAAAACGCCACTGTCAGGAAATACACGCCCACCCAGTGGGCTGAACACTGACCGCGTGGCGCGTGTCAGGGTTATAAGGACAGATCTGTCCACTATGGTCAAAGAAAAAGAGAAGGAAAAGGAAAAAAAGATGAAAAGAATTAGAAGGAAAGATGAGGCAAAGGCTGGCAATGATAGTAACAGCTGTCTATCCAGCGAAACTGAAATGGAGCCTGAAGAAGCTACATCAACCCTCTTGAAAAGGAAAACGAATTCGGTGTATGAGGACGAGGAAATGGACATCCCCACTACCCCGAGGAAGAGGCGGATGACCTCAATCACTGAGTCCTCACGTAGAGCTGCGGAAGAAACTGAAAGAAGGAAAAAAGGTGCAGAGAAGGAAGGTGCTCCAGGTAGTGAGATACCAGCTGACCCCCTTGGGTCGATGAAGGCGATCACCGACAGAGTAAGAGGTTATATGTTGAAAGAACATAACAAAATCGGGAAAGTTCAGGTGGACGTATTATTAGGGGCTTGTGGAGAATACGAATCTTTAGCGATGCAGCTACTATGTGAGAACGAGAGGCTCAAGGGTAGGCTACAAGAGAAGGAGGAGAAGGAGTCACGATCCGCTGTTGGGAAAACATTAGATAAGGAGGAAGAAGCCAGGAACTACTCGAATGAGGGCGCAGTGAAAGAACCTGCGAAGATACGTAAGAGTTACGCGGTCATAGTTAGGGGTGTCGATGAGAGAATGGCTGGTGATGAGGTAAAAAAACGGGTGATGGAAAGCGCAGACGATTGGAAGAAGGTTAGAGTCAAAGCAGTTAGGAATACGCGCAACGGCGGTGTGGTTATTGAGACCCCAAGGGAGCAGGATAGGACGGCACTGCGCACATGCGAAGGTTTCGTAGGACGCGGCCTGAGAGTAGAGGTCCCTAAGAGGGTTGGGCCCCGGGTAATTATATACGATGTCCCGTTGGCTGCTTCCAATTCAGAGGTGCTTGACGACTTGTTCAATAAGAACCTGTCGGATGTGGTAGCAAGGGATGAGTTTAATGCAGGAGTGAAAATCACAAGTCGTAATGATAGGCGTGATAGGCAGGTAGGAAACATCGTCGCCCAAGTCACGGATGGTATCCGTGACCTTCTGCTGAGAGAAAAGCGAGTCTATCTAGGGTACTCGGCATACAGGGTAGCCGAGTACGATAGGGTCTTCCGATGTTTTGGCTGTTATGGTTTCGGACACAGTATAGCGGAATGCAAAAAGGAGCGACTCTGCAGGAGATGTGGTGAGCCGGGACACATGGGTGCGGTTTGCACTGCTCCGGTAAAATGTGGGAACTGCAGTAGTAGGGGTTTTGTTGCGGATCATTCCGTCAACTCGTCGGAATGCCCGGAGTATGTATGGAGATTGAATGCGTTAAGATCAAGAAGATAAAATGGATGAATATGTGAATTGTATGAATGGAATTAGGCTCCTGCAATTAAATTGTCAGAGAGCGAGGGAGTGTATGAATGATCTAAGTGAAATTGTAATCAGTATGAAAGTAGATGTATGTCTGTTACAAGAACCTTATGTGGCGTTCGGCAAAGTCTGTGGATTACCCAGTGGTACAAAAGTCTTCTCAAGCCATAGTGGAACGGCGGCGATCGCTGTTAACGATGTAAATATAGAGAGTATTCTGGTGGATGAATGTACGAGTGATAACATGGTCTGTGTATGGATAAAAGGAAAATTAGGAGCGATGTGTTTGGTCTCAATGTATTGCAGACCCTCTTCGCCAATTGAAAGGGATATAACTGTACTAAGCGAGGCGCTTGACCGCCTTTCTGGACAAAGAGTGTTAATTGGAATGGATGCGAATGCAGTGAGTGGCTTGTGGGAAAGTAAAAACATAATGAATGGTAGAACAAATGAGAAACGTGGAAGAGTGTTGAGTGACTGGGTTATAGCAAGAAATTTGACTGTCATGAATGAATATTCTGAATACTTTACTTTTATTGGAGCTAGGGGACAGAGCGATATAGATATTACTCTGTCCAGAGGATTTCAGGGTTTGAGATACACTTGGAAAGTGCATGAAAGCGCCGGAGTGTCTGACCACAATGTCATACTTGTCGACATGTCGTCGGATTCTCCGAATTTTGAATCTGGTTGCATGATTACGTGTGGTAAATGGAGTGCGAAAAACGTTGATTGGATGAAGTATGAGTCTAAACTCATGCAGAGGGCATACGAATATGGATTTGATTGTTTCGCTAGACTCTCTGCCGAAGTGAAAGTGTCAATGATTACTAAATGGATATGGGACACAAATGATCAATGTATGAAAAGAATACAAAACAATGGAAGAATAAGAAGCATCGCATGGTGGAACGAAAGCCTGAAAAGGATGCAACTAAGAGTAAGAAGAATGAGAAAGAAATACCAGAGAACGCGTCGACGAGTGAAGAACGATGAAAATGAAGAAGTTAAACAAACGAGAAAACGCTATATAAATGAAATGAAAATATATAAAAAAATGATTGCCGATGCAAAAATGGATGAATGGACGAAATTTGTAAGGAAATACGGAAACGAGGATCCTTGGGGAAGAGTTTATAGAATATGTAGAAACAAAGGGGGAAGTAAATCTCTTTCGGCCGTTAAAAAACAAGACGGAACGTATACTATCGGATGGAGAGAGACAGCTGAAATTATATTGCATGAATTCTTCCCAGAGGGTCCTGCGTTGCAATACAATGAGTGTTCGAATGATGAATGTGAATTGATGGATGTGAGCGCATATGAATGGAGTGAATTGATTCAGGCTTGCAAAAGAAGCAGAACCAATAAAGCTCCGGGTTTGGATGGTATAACTAAAGCTATGATCGCTCATGCGATGAAGGCTATTGGAGAATGGATGAAAAATATGTATGATACGTGCCTGACTGAGGGACGCTTTCCAGCACCTTGGAAGGAAGCACGAGTCATACTCCTGAACAAGGGTGCGAATGTAGATAGAAGTAATCCGAGATCATACAGGCCTATTTGCTTGTTAAGTGGTCTCGGAAAAATCCTCGAAAGAATGATGTGCGCAAGAGTACAGGAAAAAATGGAGGGAAAGTGGAATGAAAACCAATATGGCTTCGTGAGTGGTAGGTCCACGGAGGATGCATGGCATAGGGCGATTGATTGGACCAGGGAATCCCACCACAAATATGTTGTGGGTTTGTTTATTGATTTCAAAGGAGCATTTGATCATCTGGAGTGGCCCTATGTTGTGCAGTCGTTGCAATCTCTGGGCTTGAATGAACTAGACATGCGGCTATGGATCGACTACTTTCGTGCCAGGAAAGTATGGATGATTGGAATAAATGATTGTGTGTCTAGGATCTCGGAAAGAGGATGCCCGCAAGGTTCTATTTCGGGCCCTCTTCTCTGGAACCTATGTATGAATCCATTATTAAATGATCTGGATCGAGTTGGATTGCGAGCGGTTGCGTATGCGGATGATGTAACTATATTGCTCGAGGGTTCCTCAAGAAGGATCATAGAAGAAATGAATGAATTATGTATGAATATTATTGATAAATGGAGTGTGAATGCTGGCGTATATGTGTCCAGAGAGAAGACGGTAGGTATGCTGTTAAAAGGTAAAATGGATATCGGCCACGGACTGGGTTACAGACTAAGACGGACTGATACCTCACACAGGACGAAAATGGTGGATGAGTGGAAGTGGTTGGGAATTCGTATGAGTGAGAGATTACGATTCACACCACATTTCACTTATCTCAAGACTAAGATAGATACATATGTTGGATGTATGACGAGAGTTATGAGAAGGGAATGGGGGTTGAATGGAAAAACGACACGTACATTAATGAATGGATTATTTTTTGCATGTATTTCTTATGGTGCAAGTGTATGGTATGAAAGCCTCAAATATAACTATGTGAGAAAGTGTATTAATGCGTGTCACAGAAAAGTTCTGTATGCATGTATGAATGTATGTCGTACGGTGTCCACAGAGGCAATGCAAGTGATCAAAGGCTCTTTGCCATGGTACCTTGGATGCCTGGTAAGAGCTAATGGTTACAAATTGCGGAAGGGCATCGGAATGAATGAATTGGATTTGGTTACGAATGAAGAAATGAACGGTGTGCCTGAGAAAGCATGGAAGGATATTCTATATAGGAAAGCACTGAACGTATGGCAGAATGAGTGGAAGAACAGTATGAATGGAAGAACGACATTCCGGTTTATTCCGGAGGTTGTTCTTGCCCTGGATAAGCCGTATTTCCATCCTACACTGCGGACTATGTTCCTCCTAACGGGCCATGGCTCGTTCGCTGGGTACCTTTCTCGTATGGGTATCCAGCGGACGAGTGAGTGCGCGCACTGTGGAGTGACTGAAGATTGGATGCATATATTGTGTGAATGTCCCGAGTATGATGGTATCCGGAACCTAACGGCAATGGGTATTGTCAGACTCGGTAATGAATGGAACGTTAAAGGCGTCCTGGAATCTGAAACTAGATTCCAGGAACTGGAAAGGTACGCCAGTGAGGCATTCAAGATTCGACTTGGACGGATTAATCAACGTGTAGACGGTGACATACAAGGGACGAATCAGACGACTGACGAGTGAGACTGTTTTTGTCTGCAGGGGCATAGAGTAAATGTGCTGACAGTAACGATACAGACGTTGATTGACATGGATGAATGTAAGGGCGTCCTGGAGCAAGCGCTCGGGGCGTCCTTGTAGGTAAAGGCTGACCAATGCCTGGGGGAGTAAGACCCCAATTGGAAGTTGACGTGTGGTTGTACGATTATATTACAATTGCACGATGACGAACTCTTAACCTGGAGTATAAAAGGCACCACGGGATAGCGGGGGCCCCGGAAACGCATCCGCCCGCTATGAAAGAGGTTGGACTCGTGGGGGTAGTGGTCTAGCGAAGAAGAGGCATAACGGCTTACTCCGTTATGCTACCGCGGTAGCGATCAACAACATCGATCGCGCGTAGGCAGGGCGTTATAACCTGCCCCTCACCCATGGGGGTCGCGCGAATATGCTGCAATCCAATGTTGCCAAGAGTCGTGCGTCACTTATTTCAAATCTTCTTTCTGTCCCTATCTACGATTCCAGGAACTGGAAAGGTACGCCAGTGAGGCATTCAAGATTCGACTTGGACGGATTAATCAACGTGTAGACGGTGACATACAAGGGACGAATCAGACGACTGACGAGTGAGACTGTTTTTGTCTGCAGGGGCATAGAGTAAATGTGCTGACAGTAACGATACAGACGTTGATTGACATGGATGAATGTAAGGGCGTCCTGGGAGCAAGCGCTCGGGGCGTCCTTGTAGGTAAAGGCTGACCAATGCCTGGGGGAGTAAGACCCCAATTGGAAGTTGACGTGTGGTTGTACGATTATATTACAATTGCACGATGACGAACTCTTAACCTGGAGTATAAAAGGCACCACGGGATAGCGGGGGCCCCGGAAACGCATCCGCCCGCTATGAAAGAGGTTGGACTCGTGGGGGTAGTGGTCTAGCGAAGAAGAGGCATAACGGCTTACTCCGTTATGCTACCGCGGTAGCGATCAACAACATCGATCGCGCGTAGGCAGGGCGTTATAACCTGCCCCTCACCCATGGGGGTCGCGCGAATATGCTGCAATCCAATGTTGCCAAGAGTCGTGCGTCACTTATTTCAAATCTTCTTCTTCTTCTGTCCCTATCTACCTTCTAGCGAAACCACTGCCAAGGGAACGGGCTTGGAAAAATTAGCGGGGAAAGAAGACCCTGTTGAGCTTGACTCTAGTCTGGCACT